>LBNU01013024.1:55967-78201 GCA_014162995.1 Artemisia annua | reverse complement strand
AAAAAAAAAAAAAAAAAAAAAAAAAAAAAAAAAAAAAAAAAAAAAAAAAAAAAAAAAAAAAAAAAAAAAAAAAAGCAAGCCAAACCATAAACTGATCACAGCCTGTTGGTTAATTACCCCAACCACCAAAAAACGACCATTTTGATACTGCCGTATTTGAAAGCAACATCAGTATGGCAGTATACCACAGTATCTATCTGTAATGGCCCCGACCCATATCAGAGGAGGATTAATAACTATGATGCTCCAGCAGCTACTAAACTTGGAATCTTCTCAGCAAACATGATCAACTATGTAACCAATAAACTTGGAATCTTCTCTTGGTCTGCACCAACCCTTTTATGACAGTCAGCAGCATATGTCTTCCAGAAACACCAAACAGTTTAATTGAGACAGGATGAGAAGAAAAAGGACGGAAATTAAAGCCGTTAAAACAAATAAACAATCCAAGTGTTTTGAAGAATAATAATAGACTGAAGTTAGTAATGCCTATTTTTATGTCCATGTTTCAAATACTTACAGTCTTACAGAGATAACTTCTATCTTATCTAAAGCTCCATTATTGTCTCAAAGTACTCCATATAGGTCTTAAGGGGACGCGCCTTTATACTCATCTGCTTTCACTGGAGCAGTTCTATATCTTTCTATCTATAGCAATAGTTGATGAATTGGGTTGACTAGCGTTTTGCTGATTGGCGGCGTGGCGTTCAAATGATCATATCAGGTAAGGTTGAAAAACTTTTACGATTGATTATCTTAGTAGTACGTAATGATTTGTTTTTAATTTGAGTAAATTGCAGCTGCAAGCCTGCAAGAAAACTAATTATATAGGAAGGGCAAACATAATAAAAATATCCATTTGCTTCATCTTTTTACCTAATGTGATATCATAATTTAATTTCAATTCCGTGTCTCGCTTTCTTTCACAAAAAATGTCATTTCTATAACTTCTGTAAATAATAACGTTCGCTAGTTATGAAACATGGATATAAATAAGGAACATCAAACCTAATATAGTAAGTTTTTATTAGCCACCAATAGCATGTATTCCTTTTGTGTAATCAAACACATTCAATCCAAAAAATTTAGAAGACATAACAAATCTAACAATTAACCAATGCCATCAAAAGGTCTTCTTATTTGCGAGATCTTACTTTCGATCTTCTTACCTCCAGCCGGCGTCTGTCTATGTTATGGTTGTTGCACGGTATGATATGATCTTTTACTATGTTCAACAATAATATTTAAAAATCTCTAAATGCGAAGTAATTCTTTTTGCAGGTTGAGTTCTTTATATGTTTGGCGTTTACTTTTTTTTGGTTATGTTCCTGGGATGATTTACGCCATTTATGTTCTCGTTTGTGTTAATCAAGATCGCGCTCAGCGCACTTGAATAACAATTATGGTTAATAGGGTAACACTTTAGTTTAAAGATCATTGTTAAAAGTATGGATAATAGGGTTTAATATTTTTTGTCAACGTTTAGGTACATAACATTATGTATCCACACCTTTACTCAAATATATTAATCACCATGTGACCTAATTAACTCTCAATCAATGTAAGTTATTTTATATCGGATTTGTGTGAATTTTAAACAGTTTCAATCTGTGTGATTTATGTGTTGGAATCTTTAGTCTTGAAGCCAATAGGATATTTAATTGTGTTATTTTGGACCATGTAATTTTATAAGAAATGGACATCTTTCTTAACTAATTTTTCTGTGGTTGATAAACATGAGAGGATCTGTACCCGATATTTATATAATAACTTGGCTATGTATCTATTGTTATAACCGAAATACTTTTTTTTGAGAAAAATTAATAGCAATTTATAAGTGGTTTGTAAAATTGGGAGTAAAAGTTATGAAACTAATTTTTATTTTACCTTTAAATTACCTACAACGTGTATGAAGTATGAACTAATTATCCAAACCTTGCCATAAATAATTGTTTCAAGATTCTTTTCGTACATTAAAAATTGAAAGTCGCAAATGTAGCCAGAACCATGTAATTAGTTTAAAAGATTGACGATTCCAAACACATTTGGCATAGGAGCTTGTAAATTTATGCACTTTACAGGATATTCAATCAATTTAACAAGTTTGTTTTAGCTGGGCGTTATATATTTTGAATGATACTTGATATGCACATTTTAATTTTTTTTATTTGCACATAGCGCATTAGACGGTTATATCTTATTTCCCTTTATAATGCATACACCATATGTACACCGGTGTGTGCAAATTAAAAACCAAAATGCGCAAATCACCTTCTATTTTAAACCAATTTTATTTAGTTTATTCCACATGCATGACACGGGCTTTAACGAAGCAAACTATCTCAAGTAAAAGAAAGGGATCATTGATGTTATTTATTTTCAAGTTAGCGATTTTCCTTAGCAAAAAGAAGTAGTTTACATGACAATAAGTGCATGAAAATGAGTAATGCTATAGCCTCCAAAACATTCTTAAAAATCTTTCTAAAGTCATATGTTGGGATTTAACATGAGAAACAAATTGGCCCACTCTATCACAATCCAATCAATTTATAATCAGGAACACAAGTTAAAAATATATACTCCGTATATCATTTCTCAATTGTATTGTAACATAACCACATGAAGTATTCATGTAATTTAGGCTAAAATATATAAAAAATAAATAGAGTTAACATCATGCCCAGTGGTCCCCTGGATGCATTGGACCCCACGTACTTTTGAAGTATATAAAAATGAGTTTATGGCTGTGAACGAAGTAAACAGCTCGACCAGTAAAATTTGTCTGGTGTGAGATATTTAGAACTGGTCGACATGTTTTAAACTTTTGATCTAGTAACTAGCTCGACCAATAAAATTTGTGTATATAGTTATAACCATTCAAATATATATGGTTGATGAAACCATAACCCAGTCTTCTAAGTACTTGTACATAATTTCTAGCTTCATTTCATAAAAGGACATGATTATTTTGAACTTTGCTCCTAACTTAAATCATACCCATCAATCTTAACATTGCATTTATATATTACCACTCTCCATATCTCTTACAGTTTCGATGCCAAAAAACCATTATCTACTATTCTACCACCAAATGCAGCAAAAGAATTGAACATTTGTCTGAAATTATTCGTGTAGATACATTGATTCAATTATCTACCTACATACTAGTTATAATACCCGTGCACGCACGGGATTTTTTTAGAAAAATTTAATTATATAGTATTATCGTTTAAANAAAGAGATCGTGGTCGGTTTCAGGTTGGGTTTCATGTCGGGTCAGAATTGCCAACGTATGATTAAAGCTTTTAAATAGGATCAACATGAGTTCTTATTTACTACTTAACGTACGTAGGTAAAAGATACTTTAATAGATGAAAGTTTAAAATATATTTATTTTAAAAGTATTTAACGCATATTCAAACTAATTCGTACATTTATAAATGTTGTAAGTTTAATAGATGGAAAGTCTCAAACCAATACTAATACCATCGTAAGTTGTAACAAAGTTCATATTATAAGTGTACGGAGACTATAAGTGCTAAGGGGTATTTTTTTTGTTTATTATCTAAAGTTATAAAGAAACATGGAGATCTTATAATTTACACTAACTCATATAATAATATTTAAATTCAACCACTATGTTTTATTAATTACCTCTCTTTTTTTAAGTTTTTATTTTCATAATTTGACACCTATATTCTTTTATGTGTTTTTGTTCTTAATCAAATTCTCGCACCCAAATTTATTAATGTTTGACAAAATCAATTCAATTTTGACTTTTTATTGATCAATCATATTGCTCGATTTCGCCTATGTGTCAAAATCGAGCATTCCTATTGGTCCAATTTTTTTTCCACTAAGATTGTTTTGTCAAAAAAACTCCGAAATGATGTAATTCTTTTATTATATAAAAGATTTTGATTAAATTGTTGAAAAGTTCACGATATACTAATTTTTGTCGATTAAGTCATTCAGTCATATTTTAATTTTTGAAAAAACACTTTCAAAAAATTTGACTTAATTATTTTTAAGCCGAAACTGATTGATTATATCGTCGTGACAAACTTACTTGACAATGTTTTTGTAACTGTATTTATCCAACTAAAGTTCATTAACAATAAAATTGTCAAATAAGTTTGCACGTTACAAATCAATCCATGTTAGCCACGAAAAAAATCTATCAAATCTGTTAAAATCATTTCTTAACCATTAAAATATAACGGGAAATATTTTATAACAATTTTGAATAATTTAACAAAAAAGTTATGAGACTTTTATGTCATTTGCTTTTAATTTTTTAGTCGACTAAAAGACTTTTTAATCTTAATCTTCAACGGTAGAAAACAATTGAGTCACATTTTCTTAATAAGAAAGAAAAAACATTTTTTATTCCTAATAAACAACAAATCTAAAGATTTAACAGACTTGGCTCAGTTGACCACCTAAGTTCCTTTTAGAACTTGTGAAGAGGTTTTATCCGGGTTCGAGTTTCGGAAGTGACAATGAAAATCTGGATTTTCCTCTTAGCGGGAAGCCATAAGTTCTAAAGGTTTTCTTTCGCGAGTCTCTCCTAGTGGTTCGGGTCTCGGAACATGCCCGTTTTGAATGATTTTACTCCGGGTCGGATTATTCTAAAAAAAATCTAAAGATTTTCTTTGATTATTTTACACGTGGTGTCATCACATGAGTGGTCACCCAACAACTTCACAAAACTCACTTTTAAATACTGAACCCAAAAAATACATTCAGATCTTATCACCAAAAACCACAACTTTTTTTCCATCAGAAAAATGACCTCAGGATGTCTTCTTCTTTGCGAGATCATACTCTCAGTCCTCTTACCACCTTTGGGTGTTTGTCTCCGTTACGGTTGTTGCACTGTAAGTCACTAAAATAAAATGCACGTTTAAAATAACTGCGTTAGATACTGTATATATATTATGAGATAGTTAGTTTATTTATATATTAAAAAAAAGAAAAAGTTTAAATGAGATATCATTTTTTTTTATCTAGGTAAAAGGTTTTTACCCGGTAAATATAATAAGATATCTGCGTTAGATATTTATATATAAAAAAAAGGTTTAAATGGAATATATATATTTTTTTTGCAGGTTGAGTTCTTTATATGTTTGGTGTTGACTATACTTGGTTATCTTCCTGGGATAATTTACGCACTTTACGCTATCGTTTGTGTTAATCCGGATAGTGGTGGTGATCGCTATGAGGCGCTTGCTTAAGAACTAAGTGTGTGATGAGTTTGTCAAGTTGTTGGCTTTGTTATATGTTGATGTCAAGTGTATGTTTTCATGTTGTTATTTATGGATGATGGATCTACTATTGTGTTATGATCTTGATCAGTAGTTGCTTACTACTTTGATGTGATCTGCAAGTTTTAGTTTATGAATGTGTTGAACTTGATTAAGTATGACATAAAGCTAAATCTTTGTTATTGTTATGGTGATCAAAGAATGATAAGTGATTATAAATATGAAATATTATGTGAATTCTACAAATGATATTAGATATTTGTGATTTAGTGGTATCTATGGATCATTGTTACGAATTGGTATTTAATTTCCTATTGTCGTATAAAAATTTAGGTGCAAGGAAGTCGAGACAATCTTAGTCGATCATTGCTTTTATTTTTTTTTTCTTCTTCTTCTTGAAATTGCATATTTGTTGTGTTATTAAGCTATTGAAATTTGATTGCAAAAGTTGAGGATAAATGATGAGGTAGCAAACTGTTTGCCTAAACTTACACCACATTTTAGGTTGAACGTTAGCTCTAATCTCTTTCTGGTGATGCGAGAAAATTTTTTGTTGGAATTAGTGGCTTTAGGATGAAATGAGAGTAATTGAGGCCTGAACAATAAGGATGCAATACAGGAAAGTGAACATTGCAGCCAATAGGAGAACATATCTAGGAGAATACTATAAACTTGGGTCGTGTTTATCTCAAACGGGTCGAATATATTTTTAGCAAAACATGGAAAGATATTAAATACTAAATAGGTTGAACTTTTTCATATTGCATATTTGTTGGGTTATCGAAATTTGCTTGCAAAAGTACAAGTGATGAGTAGCAAACTGTTTGCCTAAACTTACATCACATTTTAGGTTAAACGTTAGATGTAATCAATTTATATGAGGGTGATGCGCGCGATATTAGATGATTAGGAGGATTTTTTGGCTAGTTATGAATATTAGCTTTCTGGTGATGGGAGAAATTTCTTGCTGGAATTCCGTTAAAGGTAAGAATGTTAGTGGCTTTAGGATGAAATGAGCGTAATCGAGGCTTGAACTAAAAGATGCAATAAAGGAAAGTGAATTTGCAGCACTATAGGAGAACATATCTAGGAGAATACTATAAATTCGGGCCGTGTTTTATCTCAAACGGGTCAAATATGTTTTAACCAAAACAGGGAAAGAGATCAAATAGGTAGCATTTTTTCAATTTCATACACCATAAACCTTGTGGATGGAAGCTGGAACTCGTAGGTCTCTTCTACAAATTGCAAGGTCCTTCGGTTTATAAAGAATTGAAATTGATTTCTGCTGCAATATTCAGAATCTCTGGGTGTATATGGTAGGTTTATAACTATTAACTAGTCTCAGACTTTCAGGCCATTATAAGCCCAACTCATACAGGCTAGCCCCGCTAAGCCCATTCTAACTAGTCTCTCAGCCCAAGCCTAATCATCCAGAACTACTAGTCTGCTATCAACTTTAATCGATCAACAATGGACAACCATCTCCTCTTCTCTACTACATATAAATCATGCACATAAACTTATAATACTTAAAAGTGAGTTGTGTTTAATCTTCAAAATTCACTTTTCAAACTTAAATTCCCACATAAAATTTCAAACAATGTTGCCTTTATGAAATATTCGCTTTAGCAATTTCCACCCAAAATTTCAGAAAAATGCATGACAACTTTTGAGAACCTTTTTAATGCGGCTTTGTGTGTGTATGGCGACGAATAATGTTTGTTAGCAAGTCATGGCTTCATGCCAGGAAGGATCCTTCGTTTTATACAGTTTTGGATCTCGAACGTTACTTCCTCCTTTTAAGTTAGTTGTTGATCAATGGTGGACTCCTGATTCGAGTCGAAAATGGATAATATGCTTCTATCTGTTGTTGAATGGAGTGATGGTGGTCTTAAAGATATCTATTAGGGTTAGGCATTTGCTCTGAATTGGTTACTTTCTCTTGTTGCTCAAAGGTAGTAAGGTACATATAATATAGGGTAAATGTTACACATTACCAACGTACTTTCAGATTTGTGCCGACTTGAAACACGTACTATTTTATTCAATGACTTCAACAACGTACTTTCAAATTTTGTTTCGACTTCACCAATACGACCTGCTAAACTTGCATCGTTAGTCCTTTATTCTAGCGGCCGTTAGTAAATAACTTAGAGTTTGGCTTTCTTACGTTTTCGTCCGTTTTTACACGTTGGTAATGTGTAACATTTACCCTATAATATATGTTTTCCGCACTTATTAATTTGTTCCTAGCAGTGAGCATGCATTTACAAAAACATGATTAGTACTAAGATGCTAAGCGTGATTTTCACATTTATCTTGTTGGTATTAGTTGTACAGAATGCATAAGAGGACTTATTAACATGTAATCCGTGAAGTTTTCTGTACCATGAACTTGTCTGCTTCAAACATTAAAAGATGCGTAGTAATTTTCCCTAATTGCCTTCTTTTTTTTCTTTTTTTTTTTTTTTTTTTTTTATTATTTTTTTATTTTTCTTAATTAGATGCGTAGTAATTTTTGATAATCATGTACAAATTCTGTTTCGGCTTTAAGTTATTTATTAGGATACGTTTGATAGTAAACACATAATAGTTGTCTGCATCTGTTTGTTACTGGTTTAATGGCATGCCATACACTTTTGTCTAAATGGATTCTAGAGGTAGAATTGGAATATCTGAATTTGAGCGAGTCAACTTCTATAGGTTCTCCAAACAGTTGAAGGATTTAGAAAATAGAGTTATCTTTGTAACAACTAAAGACACGGTATAGTTACCTCTCATTCCTTGAGGTCCACTAGATTGGTTATACGAGAGACTAGCTTTTTTAGTATCGAATTGTGGACATTCTTATCATACTACCACAATACTTGGATTTTTCTTTTATCAACTATCACAAAATATTGGTAGGTTAACTTGTGCGTTTGATTCTCGCGCTCAAACTTTTCTATGAATTACAACCAGCTATTCCTTACTAGTTACCAGTATCCCCACGCCAACCCCCACTCCCCCCTCCACACCACACACGTCCTCTCATGCGACCAATGTTTACATTAACCCGTAACAAACAGATAGCATGAACTACATGTTTAATTATGGTGTTAAACCATTTTATCGTCTCATAACTGGTTACTCACACTAAATACTCTAATCTTAAGACCGAAAGCGAATTTGCTACACATGTAATCAATTCGCAAAAATCTTACGTCTATCCATAAATAAGAAATAACTAAAACAAATAAATATAAGACATAAAAAAAAAACCTACAAACAAAAGAAAAAAATAGAGCAAGAAGAAGGTTAGAATAACTGACGTTGCTCATTCTAATAATTCGCGTTGTTGAAAGCAGACAATGTTATCTTAATTGTAGTACAACATATAAATCGTCAGGACGGATTACAATGGCTAGTCTTCACTTACATAATCCAATCCTTTATGTCAATTCAACAAACATTGTTCACAACTCTCTGTGTAATACCAACGTCAGATGTAAATATGGACAATGTATCCGTCAGCTAGATCTTAGTACTATCATATGTTTGACTTAAATGCTAGCGTGACAGCCCTCCTGTAAAAAAAATAAAGATTAAGAATAAGTAAGCGAAAAATATAAATAAAATTTGATTTTGATCTATTATATATGGCTAATATATGTGTTTACAATACCAACGCCACGATGTATAGTTCCAGTGCGGACGAGATATTATTATCGGTAAGTAAACCAANACATTTGCCACCTATATATGTTAATAACATCTTTGCATATCCAACTAAACTCTAAACTTGCACTATAAGCCCTTCTACAATCAACAATAAGCTAAAACCTCACAAAAAATGAGAAGAAATTGTAAGTTGCTTTATAATCCGATTATTATTAGCTTATGAGGAATGCTAGTCTCACTCAAACTCTACAAAACAATTCCCACGCGTACAGTCGTACACATGTCGTCTAACTATAGGGACCGAAAATAAGAAAGAGAAAATATAATAAAATTTGATTGGTCTATCTCATTTGCCACATGTGCATGTCGGAGTTTTTTTGTAAAATTTGTGTGAGTTTAGAATTACTCTAAGCTTATTTCAATAGGTATGCAGAGCGATTATCAGAATTTCAAAACTCGAACTGTGATTCTAGACATACCCCTTTGATTCACTTGATTTGGTCCATCACAATTTCTTTCACGAAGGCATCAAGATCTCTGTAAGCCGACCCATCTTCAACAACACTTTCTTGACATACTTTTTGAAGTTTATTCACTCTCTCCATCATCTCAATCCTCTCGACACTTTTTGAATCCATAAACATTCTAACAACCTGAGCGATTTGGTCTCTTTTAAAAACCCGAACCTCTTTCCTCATGTTCTTTCCGATCTTCCAATCTTCAATGATTGCTTTACTGTTAAGTGGTTGGTCAAGAAGTATTGGGAAAGTCAACATCGGCACACCTGAAAACAAACTCTCCTTAACCGAATTCCACCCACAATGCGTCCAAAACCCTCCTATGGAAGAATGTGACAATACCCTTAACTGGTCACACCATTCCACCACCATCCCATTTTCGCCACACTTATCTTTTAAATGTGAGGTTTCTCCTCTAGCAACCCATAGAAAGTTAATTCCACTTTCTGTTAAACCAGCTGCGATTTCATCCATTTCAACCCTTGACACTGATAGAAAACTACCCATAGAAATATACAAGACGGTTCTTGGTGGTTTGGAGTTCAACCAATTTATGTAAATGGGTTCATGTGATGTGGAGTCAGGTTTGATTTGAGAGTGAGGCATGTTCGGTCCGGATGTGTAAACTGGTATCTGCAATCCAACTCTTAGGGCATCAATGGTTTTTGATTCTAACTCATACATGGTGGATAGTAGTACATAATCTGCTTTTTTCGTTGAATCAAAAATATTAGGTAACACGCCCTTAAACTTTTGGCCGATTTTATCATGATAGAACGTAGGAAGGTCTGCTATTGTCAGTGAAGATATCCCAGGAATGTAATCTATGGGCTCTTTCCCTCTTTCTGTTTAAGCAAATGAAAATATCATGTTATCACCTAATAAACATGTACTAATCGTAAAAAAAAAAGGGGGGTCATGTCACCTGAGAGCGTGTTGGGTATGAGCTTTTACGGGAAAAGTCATTGGAGTTTTTCTTGATATAAATAGCTGATTCATTTATGTAAAATAATAATAATAATAATAATTTTTCCAATCATTGGACTATTGAACAGTTCATTGGAATATAATTTTATCATGGAATACAATTGTGTGTTTTGTCGAATATGCTCATAAGCTTCTTCAGTTATTACTTGTTAATTCTCGAAGTTTGCATTAATAAGAAAATAAACTCACCTGATACATCAGCGTAAAGCTGATTGTGCGATTCAATGAGATCAACATAATGTGCCACAGAAAACATCAAAGCAGACATAGGCCAATACATTGCTATTGGAATATTTCGTTTCTTAGCAACACCACACGGCCAGTTCATTGTGGCATCGAAGATTATAAGTTTCACTGGAACCTCCGTCTTGTCAAGCATCTCCTCAAAAGGATCTCCCATTTTGGTGTTAACTGCCGTCAGGAATGCTAACATGTCAGAGCCACGGTTGCGCTCAGACGGTAGGACATTAGGTATACTGACGAACCGAATGTTAACCTGATCAGGTTCTGGATTGATAAGCCCTAGCCATTCCTCAGTTAGGACAATGGTGAAGAAGGTGGTGTGATCGGGTTTATGGTTTATTCGAGAAGAAAGTAAGTTACAAAGGTTTAGCATAGGGTTAATGTGACCTCTGCCCGGATATGGAACAACTACTACTTGATTTGTATTCATTTCTGGTTAATGAGTGGATAGTTGGAATTTGTGCAAGTTACACTATAAATACTACAACATTGGCCTACTCACTTTAATTAATTTAGACTTTTCATACTGGTGATATAAATACGAGACATGTGCATGATAAGGCAAAATCTTGTTGACCAGTTAAAATCTAGCTAAAGTTAGATACAAAGGTCCCATATATATTCAATTCACTTTCAAAATAATTCAGACTAAAGGTTAGCTTGTGTTTATATCAAAACTATAGATCGGATTTTAACGGTTTAGAAAATTGCAGATTTCAATCGGTGAGAAAAGGTTTTAATACAAAAGAATGCATACAATATTGTAAACACAAGATATACTAGTATTAATTAATTGTGATCATTATGTCATAATATATTTAACTTCAGTTGGCTTGGGCTAAAACTATAGCAATACAAATCTAACGAATACTAATATCAATTTAATACAAATAAGCCCACTGACAACCCTTGCAGTTGGAACGGGAGGGAAACGAATGCTCAAAATGTCTCGAAACACAGCAAACAAAGCAGGCGGAACTTGTAGATTCACCAATGATGTGTTTTAGGATATCAAATTTTTCACAATGATTCTTGAAGAAGTAACACTAGACAGCATAATTACCTTTGTCCACATCAAGTTTAAGAGGAATGATGTTGGCTATAGAAATAACGACATAACGTGTATCAATGTGTCATAGGGTAGGAGGATGGGGAGTATCATTCATCATTATGAATGAATGTTTGGTAAGACGTTAAGGTGAGGGGTGAGGAATAGTTCGACTTATAGTTGTCGAAGTTTACGGAAAATGTAGTTAAGCTTTAGACGACTGAAGTTGCAAAAAAAAAGTAAATAAATAAAAAATAAAAATAAAAAGTAATAAAAAGAGCATGAAGACAGTCGAGCTTTAGTCAACTGAAATTGCAAACAAAGAAAAAACATGAAGACATTCAAGCTTTAGTCGAGTTTGTGGAGAAAAGGATTTGATAATCGACTTTTAGATACTAAAAAATTAAAAAGGCCTAAAAAAATTAAAAATAAAAAAATAAACTATAAAAATGCCCAAAAACAATCCACAAAACAAATTACTAAAGATGCCCAAAAGCTAACTCAAAAACCCAAAAGAAAATCTAAATACTAATGCATCAATTAACAAAAAACTTGTGACAATATAATTCCTGATTGACTTTTTAATCATCACCTGCAAAACAATCCAAATTGATTCATACCTTTTTTTTTATAACTAAACAAACCTATCTTAAATATAATGTAAAATTCAATATATATTGGTTAAACACCAAGATAAATATACATGTGTTAGATAATCACCATTTTACCCCTCTATAAAAATATTTCTATATGCTTATTCCTTATCATTTCCATTTCTATCGTATCACTGTTCGCATTACCAACTTAACTGTGTTGTTTAGTGTGCACCGGTGTGGTCCATCAACATTTTAATAAATAACAGTTGTGAAAGACGTTGTTCTTTACACATAAATCCTTTCGGCTAACATAAATAAAGGAAAGTTATTGAAAATGTATAGATTTGAAAATGAAAAGTGTGTAGATTGATGGCAGATGGTGGCAAAATGTGTCAAAAGTGTAATCTTGGTTAGGGTTGTAATCAAGCCAAGCCGAGCTCGAGCTTGCAAAGTTTGAGCTCGGCTCGAAAATGAGTTACAGCTCGGCTCGATAGCTCAACGAGTTTTAATCATTCAAGCTTGAGTTCGAATCGATTAATATTCGAATAGTTCGAGCTCGGCTCGAAAAGCTCGAATTTATACATAATATTGTATACGATAGACAAACTCATCAATAACGTCAAAAAAATGCGCAATAAACTCAAGAGCAAATAACTTATACAAAATTTTCGGGATCATTAGGATTTAAAAAGTCCTTCTACGATACATATTTAATTATTATAAATCTTCACATTAGCATTTAGGTTGTTTATATAAATATCTATACTACGTTCAGTTCTCGAGTTTTGAGTGAAAGGAAATGGAAAAGAATATGAATAGGAAAAGAAATGGAAAAGAAAATGAAGTGTTAGTTGATATGTTTGATTGGCTCAAAACCTAACAGGTATTGTCACACAAGCTAGCCACTTGTGAATGACTAACCGTAACAAATAAACCCTGAAAGTTTAGAGCACAATGCAATAAAATCCTGAGGAATATAGTGTTTCCCCGGGTCGTTAAAGTCCCAACGAGGCTGAAATTGTGTTTTGGAAAACGTTATGGAATGAGTGATTGGGGATAGTAACCATATAAAGATTATGATTGGTTATTACAATACTGATTGCTTGAAAATGAAAATGAGAATTCACAATTACAGATATGACAAATATAACGCAAAATGCAAATAAGCAAAGTACAGGGACTAAAATTGCCAATTTCCAAATTATAGGGACTGAAAATGACAAGTTCCAAACTTTAGGGTAAAAAATGAAAATTTTGAAACTTTTAATATTAAAGAAAATTAAAATCTAAAAAGAAAATATTTTAATAATATTATACTAATTTAATATTAACTATTTAATTAAAACTATTTTAATTAACTTAAAAACTATTTATATTAATCCTAACAATATTTTAATTACAAATTTAACTTAAGAAATTACAAAATTATTTTCTAAAAACCTAAAATGACTTAAAATACTTATAGAAATTAAAAAGAAATATTTTTGTCTTTTTGTGGATTTTTTATAAATTAAAAACCTAATTAATAATTAAAACCTAATTAAACTATTTAAAAGGAAAAAATGAGAAAATGAAAAGTGAAAATTACAAAATTAATTTTTACAGATTCTAATTAATGTGAAAAAGATAGAAAAATTATAAAAATGAAAATTATATTAATTATAAACAGCTATTCTAATTTCTTTTTGGTTTTTCTAATTAAACTATTTTAAATAAACTTAAATCTAATAATTACTAAATAAAAAGTAAAAATTCTAGAAAAATTACTAAAAATACTAAATATTATGTAGAACCTAGGAAAATTATAAAAACTTGCTACTGTTTAACAAATTAATACAGAATTAATTACTTTAACAGTNTATGTTCTTGAGATAAAGGATAGGAAAAGGAAAAAAAATCATAAATCATGTTCTTGAGTTGGAGGAAAAGGAAATTAACTTGTGCAAATTACATGTATGCCCGTTATATGTTAATGTTAAATGTTTTAAAAAAGGTATACTAGTCTTTACACAACAATCATTTACCTTTCCTTTCCCTTTCCGCCCAAAAATGTGAGGAAGATTTTATTAAGAAAACTTTCTCCCATCTTCCTTTCCATTTTCCCTTTCCTCTCTTAAAAAAAACTTAAGAACACAAAAAACATTTCTTTTCCTTTTCTTTCCTCTCGAATTTCAACTCGAGAACAGAGTGAGTAATGGAAAAGAAAATGAAGTGTTAGTTGATATGTTCTTGAGATTGATGAAAGGAAAAGGAAAATAATCATAAATCATGTTCTTGAGTTGGAGGAAAAGGAAATTAACTTGTGCAAATTACATGTATGCCCGTTAGTTGTTAATGTTAAATATTTTAAAAATGGTATACTACTATTTACAAAAAAAATATATATATATATATATATATATAATAATAATAATAAAAAAAAAAAAAAAAAAAAAAAAAAAAAATCCTTTCCTTTCCTTTCAAATTTCAACTCAAGAACAGAGTGTAAAAGTATTTATGTACATGAAGGCTCGAAAAGCTTGAGCTATTGAAAGCTCGAGCTCGACTCGTTATGTGTTTCGACTTTCGAGTTAGTTTATTAGGCTCGGGCTCGATAAAAGCTTGACCCGATCGAGTCAAGCTCAAGTTCGAGCTCGAGTTTTTTAATAAATGCTTGCCTTGTTTGCTGCTTTAGCCTTTATGCTTGGTATTAAAAATAAGGGTTATTGGCAAAAAAAGGCATCATACTTGGCACTTTTTGTCATTGTATGTAGCGTCCTTTATTTTTTTGATTGTAGCACCAACTTTTTTAAATCGTGCCATTGTGTGTACTTTGTGACCATTTTACCCTTACTTTTTTCAAATTTTGAAGGGTAAAATGGTCATTTCACATGGCTAAAAAGTCGCAAAGTACACACAATGACACAATTTAAAAAGGTTAGTGCTACAATCAAAAAAAATAAAGGACGCTACATACAATGACAAAAAGTGGCAAGTATGATGCTTCTTTTTTCCAATAACTCTAAAAATAAATCTTAGATTTGACAATATGCCACAAAAGGATGTTAAAGCTCAGAGATAATGGATCGATCAAGGATTCTTGAAGAAAAGCATATAATGTTAGTAGCTTCTAATACGACATCGATCATGTTGATTCACCCCAAACAGAAAACCCGACTTTTGTACTTGTGGGTTCTTTTTGAACCATTGGATGACAATAAACCATGTTAGTGAGTTTATTTATTACGGAGTACAGTATTACTTTTAGGTCACGACCTATAATAACCTTTCATCTTTACAAATAGTAGTAGCTAATCCTTCAATCAATTACGTTAATGACGCTATTTATTATCCAGTTCTATAAGTTTTGTTAATAGACGAGTTCTGCATAAGTCGGAATTTTTATAATCGTGATAAATTATATTAAAAGTAGATAAACATAGTTACAAATAAAGTTACAAATCGTATTTGTTTTTTCCTTCTATTATATAAGGTAAACTCGATAGTTCTTAGGGTTTAACCACAACCATGTACCACCATGGAAAAAAGAAAACGGTCGAGCCACTATGTGCCGATCTTCCTTACGACTGTCTTGTTAACATCTTCACTCGACTCCCTCTCAAGGATCGATGGCTAAGCACAATGTTTGTTTGTAAATCATGGCTTCATGCAACCAAGGGCCCTGAGCTGTACACTGTTTTCGATCTGGAATCATATTTCTATAAAGCAAGCGATCACTTCGATATATCTGAACTAAAACGCTGGTGGATTCGGCCCTCTGAATCGGAAAGCTGGTGGACTCATGAATTCGAAACAAAAATCGATAACATGATCCGAGATGTGGTTGAATTGAGTAATGGAGGTCTTAAGGAGATTAGGGTTAGGCATTGCTCTGATCATTCACTTTCGCTCATTGCTCAAAGGTACGTATTTTGTTTCATTAATCATGATTTGGTACAAGAAAAGATTTTTTAGGTGCGATATTTTATTCAAAATTACAAGTACAGAAAAAAGAATTAACATAGAGAAATCACAAGAACCAAGTCGGATATNATGACTATCAGAGCAAACACGCGGCAATGATTTTACTACGTATCTCCTATGCCCAAAACTAAGTGATAGTACGTACACTCGTGTTATTTACAAAACGGTTGGAGAATAGTACACCAATTCACTAAATGCTTAATAATGCATGTGACCAATTTTTGATTACTTTTAGCCCTAGTATGGAGATATGTGGAATCAATGTTGGATTTCTAGGCAATGATGAAATGCAACACACTAGTTGTCGGTCTAGCAATATGCTGAATGCATCAGCCTAAAACAATTTATAAGGGTAAACGTAACTTTGTCATCAATAAAGGCACACTGTTAGAAAATAATGGAGGATGAATCCAGCCATTGTACTTGTCTGTTGGCCAACACACATACATGCTACACTAGTATTTTGGCAGGATAACTATTAAAATATATGGTTGGTGTACAATGGATACGGTTAGGGTGGAGATGACTCCCCCTTGACCCCTAGGGCGGAAACTCCTTCACCCAACTATTCTTCGTGGTGGTATCAACTTAGCTAGAATGAGTATGTATTCAGGTCACTCGTGATTGAGCTTAACTTGTGAAACCATTTGGTCTCGTGTAAATCAATTATAAAAAGTAGTTGATAAGAGTAAAATCATCAATAATAGCTTATTACATTTCTCAATAGTTTTTATTTTAAATAGTGTCATATGTTCAACAGGTGCCCAAACCTTGAAGTGTTATCAATCAAGAGCAGCCCGAATGTAACGGATGAATCCATGGTGAAAGTAGCATCTGGGTGCCCTAAACTTAAAGAAGTTGACATTAGCTATTGCTATGGGATTTCTCATACATCTCTAGTCACACTTGGCCGAAACTGCAGCAACCTATTAATTCTAAAGCGTAACCACATAGGAATTTATAAGAATCGGTTTGAATCATCAATCATGATAGAAAATATACCCACTAACTACCTAAGAACCCGCCCCGAAGATGGTGATCTTGTAGCTGCTGCAATTGGGAAATTCATGCCCCAACTCCTTCATCTTGAACTCCGGTTCTCAGAATTGCCTTTCGAAAGCCTTGATTTGATTTGCAAAGGGTGTGAAAACCTTGAGAACTTGGATGTATCGTCATGGAAATATATAGGATGGGATTTATTAGAAAAAGCAACACTTCATCTGAGAAATTTGAAGAAATTGAAGAGCCGTATATATCGATAATGGAGCCGTGAGATAATTGATTTAGCTAGGATTCTTTCATCTTTGAACATGCATGTTTGTACTTCCTTTTTCTTTTCTTTTTCAGCTGGCCACAGTTAATATTAAGTGCTTTTTGTTACCAATTTTATTTTAGAAATCCTTTTTTTCCATCTTACACAAGATTAAGTAACAAAATTATGGTACACTAACCACTTTACTCCCAATATTGTCTGGCTTTTTTTATATTCATGGTTGGATGTATATATCTAGCTCTATGCTTTTATGTTTTGATTTCGATGGCAAATCGTCCTGCATACAGATTCATCATCATCTCACTTTTACCAAAGCTAGTTAGAATTCATAAACATTACAACAGCAAAAAAACTAATACTAGATAGGATATAAGTAGCTATGCTTTAATCTCCACTATATGGAAACTTGACTAAAACATACATGAGGCCCGGTTCAATTCCTCTCGAAATCAGGTTGTGTCGTAACTGATCTCACCCACGCCCAGTTATGATCTTTAGTGTCCACTTGATTTTTTGTCACAGCAATCTCATCCATTGGAATGTATGCATAGTTTCCATTGATCGGACCTGCTACAAAACCCGTATAGCCAGCCATGATACCATGAATAGCGGAATGTGCTAAGAGTGTACAATACAGGTTATCCGTAGCGTTGGCTGTTACAGCACGAATCATGTACGTGGGGTCTATATACTTGACCGTAAACAACTCACCTTTATGATCCCTCTCCCACCAACTCTTCAATTCAGATTTCAACCACACCCCGACATCTAAAAACACAGGATTCCCAGATTCATCTCGTTCTTGCTTCTGTGCATCAGTTCTTGGTATAATATCTTGTCCAGCGCCTTCTGCAACAACCACAACAGCATGCCCATTTTGCTTTAAACGATCACCAAGAAACTCAAAGAGACCACCTTCGCCTTCAAGATAAAACTCGTTTTCGGGAATCAAACAACAATCAACGTCACGGCTACTTAGGGTTGCACTTAGAGCAATGTGGCCTGTGCTTCGACCCATGAGTTTAACAAGGCCTATGCCATTTGGTGCACTCTCTGCTTCAACGTGAGCTGCACTGATTGCTTGTTGTGCCTTCTCCACAGCTGTTTGAAACCCAAATGATCTATCGATAATTCCCACATCATTATCAACTGTTTTGGGAATTGCAGCAACACCAACATATAACTTTCGGCGCTGAATTTCATTAAATATTTTCACTGCTCCCCGTAGAGTGCCATCTCCCCCAATAATGTACACCTGCATGCATTTATATTGATTTAAGTACCCTGCTACCAGTGACTGTTGCATTAACCAAACACAAAGCTTCTTGAAACCAGAGCAGAGAAGGAAGAATACAACTTTAATTAGTATGATTTCGAATTTTTAAATCAATGGGATAGAATTTTAAATCTTAAATATATAATTGGTCATTTTGCGGATTGCTTGAGGCTATCTTTTTAAGAGATAGAAAGAATGATTCTCACTCACTCAATTAAGAGCTCTCATATTCCAACTTATTGCCTAGGATTACCTAGTTATACAATCATATAGCTAGTAAAAGTATACTATTATTATCAGGGTACAACAACTCCTTATCAACTAAGATGTTTGCGCTAAACATACACGATTAGAAGCTATTCAATAAATTTTTAGCCGATGATAGTTTCTTTTTCAGCTAAAGTTAATTTGTAGTGTTGACACTTAGTTATCATCAACAATTTCACCTTTTGAGGGAACAAACAATCCATACACATGATGCCGATAAGTTATAAGCTTTGAAAACATATCCAAGTATAAAATTTCATTTGTAGTCATATAATCAGAGCTCTACGAAACTTATAAATAATAAAAAATTAACTAAACAATATACTATATTTGATCAAGATTGTTTGTTTAGGCTTATATAACCGGCTTCTTATGGCTTGTTTGATTTTGGGCTTATGTTTCATAAGCTCATTTTTTTGGGCTCATTTGTAAACTTCTCGGTTTACATAAGTTCTATATAAACCGAGAAATTTACAAATGAGCCAATAAAAATGAGCATATGAAACATAAGCTCAAAACCAAATAAGCTATAAGCCGGAACAAACACCCCTTAATAAAAACTAAAATTCAATAGAAAATAATTAACCTGATTAAATCCATGATCCTCAATAGCATTAACAATCTTTTCAAGATCAAAACCACCTCTAGAAGTCTCAAGCACAGTACCACCTCTCTTATGCCAATTATGCACCATTTTAACATCAAGTCTAACAGGTTCCATGGAATAAAACCCACGATAACCCGCTTTTATCCCGAAAATCTCACGAACTCCATACTGCTCCCACAACCCAACAACCAGCTCCCGAATAACTGTATTAAGCCCAGGACAAAGTCCCCCGCAAGTAACTATAGCAGCACGTACGTTTTGCGGGTCATATAGTATCTCTTTCCGAGGTCCAGCCCGGTGGTATGCTAACGATGATAAGGTGTTATTATCGGACGTATCGAAGATGGTACGTCGAAGAATGACGTCGGAGCTGGAAAGATAGAATCCTTCTGATGGGTGGTAAAAATGGTTGTGTTCTAAAGGAGATGTGTGTTTTTGGAGGTGTGGGAGGTACTCGGTTATATGAGGTACCTGGACAAGGTTCATGTTGATGATGCTTTGGGTTTCAAGGTGGTTTTGGTCGTTCATGTTGATGGTGATCAAAGTATGTTTTGTTGTTTTTGATGTAATATAGAGAAATGAAGACGGTGGAAGCAGGCAGGAAGTGCCGACATACGAAGAATAATAAATACGTGGCAAATGGATTGTGTGACACCCCCGGGTGTTTACGTTTGTTCAACTTCTAGATTCAACATAATTGTTATACCCCCTCCGTTTCAAAATTATTGTCAGGAGACAAAAACCACCAAGTTTAATAAAAATAGAGCCAATATGAATCTCAACCACTCAACTGAAATATTCCCCTATTAAATTCTTTTTTTCTTACTTAAAATAGAAAATAGACAATTATTTTGAGATATTCGAAAAAAAAAAAAAATTGGACAATAATTTCAGAGCTTATCATAGTATGAGCTTATTTTTTTTAAGAAAAATGAGTTACATTAAAAATAAGTCTCGTTTGGCTGACATAGCTTGAAGGAGCATTTAAAAAATAAGCTACTAAATGGAATGCTATTTCAACTAAAGTTTAGAAGAAAAAAAACTCCAATAACCAGCTCCAGGAACCCACTCCAGCGATCCACTCCAGCTCCTACTAGTGCCAAACATATGTCTAACCTTATTTTTAAGGCTTAAGCTTATTTTAACTAAGTATCTATCTTTTAATGAATAAGCCTGTAAACTCTCACTAAGGGTATGTTTGGCACTAGTAGGAGCTGGAGCGGATCGCTGGAGCTGGTTGCTGGAGTTTTTTTTTACATGCTCCTTCAACTAGCATTCCATTTAGTAGCTTATTTTTTTTTACATGCTCCTTCAAGCTATGTCAGCCAAACAAGACTTATTTTTAATGGTAGCTATTTTTCTAGAAAAAATAAGCTCATGCTATGAAAAGCTCTGATTAGTTCTCGCGCCAAACATGCCCTAAATGTTTTAATTAGCTTATAATAATAAAAGATGGAAGAAGAGCACCTTGCAAGCCTAAATAAGCCAATAGACACAACAAATGAGCTTCTCAAAACGTCTCTTAATATATAAATATATAAGCTCATTCAAACACTAAGATGGACTTGTTTTTGCTAGATAAACTAATCAGCCCAAAAACTACATCATATCCCTTCAATTTCTCATTTTAAGCAGCTGTTTTCGAAGAATTAAAGATTTAAAGTCCATCGTCTCTAGAATGTTATGGCTCTACATGGTGAAGAGCAAATAGACCCCCCTTGAATTTCTATTGCAGCATATGAACACTGAAATTTGGAATTTTAATAAAAAAAAAAAATAGGTGCGCGTATTCAAACTGAATCAGCTTAAATAAATAAAAAAGGATGTAACAAACAACTTACTGCAAACACAATTTTAATATCACTTAGACACTCGCTTGGTATTTTTATCTAAATAATCCTTCTAATCGACACAAAAGAGATTCACTAATAACTCGTTACGAAAGAATGAATATGAAAATTGATCGAGTTAACACGTCATATCGTACATCAGGTATGGGCAAAATGGTATTTTCGAAAGGTCAACATGATTGGTTTGGTAATTGGCTTTAATGAGTACTTTCAGGTTAATAATGGTATTGATGAGTATTTTGAAGGTTCGGAATGGTATTGATTTAATTTTAAATTTTGAAAGGATATTGATGTAATTTGAAAGTTTTTTTAGGGATATAAATGAAATTATTCCTAAAAACAATGTACTCCTCTTCTTCTTCCAACGCCTGCAAAAAGAATAAAAAATAAAATAAAATATAATAATAATAATAATAATAATAATAATAATAATAATAATAATAATAATAATATACATATAAAATAATAATAAAAATAATATAATAATAATAAACACACACAAACTCCGGCACTCGCAAACACAAATACATACACAGAAACTTCACACAAAACACAATACACCATTGAAATTATATAAGAAATAAATAAAATAAAATAAAATAAAAAACCCTCACGGCGTAGGCTGGTGGTGGCGGCGCGAGGTCTGATGTGGCAAAAAGTCGTGCATATGGTGCAG
>LBNU01013024.1:24641-46448 GCA_014162995.1 Artemisia annua | reverse complement strand
AATATGATTGACCAATAAAAAGTCAAAATTGAATTTATTTTGGTCAAACTTTAATAAATTTGGCAGAGAATTTAATTGAGGAAAAAAAAACACATAAAAATATAAGTGTCAAATTTATGAACATAAAAACCTAAAAAAAGAGGAGGTAATTAATAAAACATTAGTGGTTGAATTTTAAATATATTATATGGAGTTAAGTGTAAAATTATAAATCTCCATGTTTTTTTTATAACTTTAGATAATAAACTAATATACTCCCTACACTTTATAATATAAACTTTGTTTACAATCTCTTATATAATAAAACAAAACCCCTAGTGGGTACTTTGTCATTTAGAAAAAAAAGAATATTTCCTTATTTGGCAATATTTTAATTATTATTTAATTTATAAGTTTTTAAATTCGTTTTGTTGATATACTATACAAGTAGAAGATAAATACAAAAAATATAGATAAGATTTAATGATTATCTTTAATTATAAAAAACTACAATTAAAAATCATAAATCAAACAAAATAAAAATTAAATTATTAGTTTTTTAATAAATAAAAATATATCATTCAAAAAATTTAAAAAAAACCCGCGCGTGCGCGGGCATTATAACTAGTTACATGAATATTAGTATTGGTTTGAGACTTTAATCTATTAAACTTACAAAATTTTATAAATGTACAAATTAGTTTCACTATACGTTAAATTCTTTTAAAATAAATATTAGTTTTAAACTTTCATCTATTAAAATATCTTTTTACTATGTACGTTAAATATAAATAAGAACTCATGTTATCGTATTTAAAAGTTTAATATATACGTACATGTGTTTGAATATTAAATACAGTTAAATTATTATTAACGGTAATATAAATATCAAATGGTAAGTACGAGTTACTATGATATGAAAATAAGTATACGCGGTTGTACTTATAACGACTCATGTAGTTATTATTTAAAGTTTACATACGGATATGTGGAAAAACATTTTTAAAAAACTTTACAGAGTATATGTTAACTTCATCAACGCTCATTATGTGCTACTAAACTCGCACATTTTTTGTAAAACATGATATCAATATTAATATTAAACAACAACATCAACCTCAACATTAACATCCGTGTCAGCTAAACAAAGTTAAATCTTTCATCCAATAAAATTTTTACAAAATATTAAATGATATTAATACATAATGAAAAACTCATGCATGCTTATTAGTGTACTTATATCACAATTTTCACGGGTAAATTCTTATATGTTCATAGAATAAACAAAAATTTTAAAATAAATTTGATTTATTTGTAAACCCATGTGATTAAAGAACCTTTTTCTTACTTTCGCACATGTTGATGCTCTAACTTTTTAAAATATACATAAGATTTTCTGATTTTAAACGATAATACTATATAATTAAATTTTTCTGGAAAAACCCCGTGCGTGCACGGGAATTAAACCTAGTTAACTATAAACGCTATTTAATTAACTATAACGTTTAATTACTTCATTATTTTGCTACTGCTATGAAGAGTTATAACGAATGATACATCCGTACCTAACAATTAAAAAATCGTTGTCAAATACTCAATACGATTGAAGGTACCTAACTCCTTTGTCTTTTCATTTTTGCATTTCTATAAAAATTATTGATAACGATATTAAAAGTGTGTATAACGTTGTCTTGAGAATCTTCCAAGATTAAGATTGTCATGCTTTATGGAAATAACATGCCCTCTATCTTATCATAAACATTTTTAAGCGTATTTCTGACAACGTGAGATAATTATCAATTGATGGTAGAATTATTGTGGACAATATGTTACTTCGTATATTGTATATGAATTTAGAAACCTTACGTATGTTTGGCGAAATGATGGGCAGGTTACGTGTAAATTCTGTAGATGAGCTACTAGTAAGACTTTAAAACGACGACCTAAGCCCTTAGCATTCAACATCATGGACCACAATGGCAAATGGAGGAGGGAATACCCATATCATTATTACTACAACAACATATTCAAATCTCGTCATAACGGGGTATAGAAATACCCATATCATTATTAACTAGCAGGATACTCGCTCATTACGACGGCAGATATCCTCTGATTAAAGTCAGACGCCAAAAAAATAACAATGACAACCTCATTAACTGAAGAAAAACAATAAGAAAAATGATCCCGATCCGGCCCAATTAATCCGTTTTAACGGGTTCTGACGGTCTTCTCAGGTTTGTTTTTGGACAGCTTGTATTGGCTAACCGAACCGGTAGTGACTCCGATTCTCGGTTAAACCGGTTGAACCCGTTAGTCCGTTCCATGTGTACCATTAACTTCTTTTCATATAAATTGTATGAAACTTATGTGTTTTATTAGTTTGTATAATGTATATAACATGTATTTGTTGTTATATGTTTTAAAAATAATATTTATTAAGTATTTATTGAAGGAATATTATAAGTATATAAATTTAAAACCCTTAATCTTTAAATGTAACTCAAAATTTTCATTATTATTAAATGTGTTATTTAAAATTTTAAGCTTTTGATTTTGGAAATGTCTCAAATATTATTCTCTATATATACTAAAGGACTTGATGACCATTTAAATATAGTATTTTATGGGCTTTACGTGTGGGCTGTTCTTAGCCCATTCCTGTTAAATTTTGGGCGTAATGAAAACGGTTTTTGGTACATGCTGTGTGTATTTACCATCTTACTTTTTTAATGTATTTACATATAATAGATAAGTATCACCGCTTCAGCTTTGTGTAGTCATCACTTTTCCGATCATCCTGTTTCTTTGCTGCTTCGTCAATAAGGTTGGCATGTTCGTTTGTTGTGTGTTGCATCTGTGTGCGCATGTTTCTATGCTTTTGTGTTGCGTTATTTGCTGCTTTCTGTTTCTAAGAGATAGGCACTTGCATCTAAGGTCTTGGTTTATGTAGATTTATATGCTTCTTCGTAGTGGTTTGTGTTATATTTCTTCATTGTAGGTAAAGTTGGGATGTGTCACTGGTGTTGGTTGTTTTCTTTTTTGGTATACTCTTTCTATATGCATCTGCTCTATTTGGTTTTTGTGTTTAAGGTATGATGTTACACAAGCATGATAAGGAGTTCAAAGGGGTTTTTTTTGTGAATTTGAAACCAAACTCGACAAGGATGTTGCACCAGTTCAAGGTATTTTTTGTTTGGAAAATTGATTTAGACAACAAAGTATTATAGTTCGTGCGTTTTTTTGTTATCTGAAGGTTTGGAATTAGTATTATGTTTATCGGATATGAAATTTAGGTTTATGATTACTATATAAGACCAGTCAGACAACAAAATGAGCTATAATACTTTGTTGCACGAACTAAGTGGAATTAGTGCTGCCAAGGTGTTTGATAAAAGTATTGAGGGACTAATTGTTTATTTGTTAATAGCTTTTTATAATTTTTCCCTTTGATTTGTGTTGTGACTTATAGAATAGGTTTTATTGTTGCCCTTGATCTACAATGTCGTATCCAATTTCACAGTGTTTATTCGTGGATTAAAGGTTCGTGCATCTAAAAAGTGTAGAGTTTAGTATCTTATATCTTTTTCCTTTTTAGTGTTGCTTTAATGAACTATGCTAACTTTTCAGGACGATTAATATTTTGGCGGCAACGAAGTCATGAAATCGGTGATCAAATAAAAATACATGGCAGTTATGAGATTTTATGTGCAGGAAAGTTACGCTTTCTTTTCATCTTTTTTTAATTCTATACTCAGATTGTTTTACTTTTCCATTTTTAATTTTAGTCATGTGGTGCGTGTACTTTTTGCAGCCTATCAGAAACAACAGCTTGCAGACAGAACGTGGTAACGGAATTGAGAAAGTACTAACAAAGGATAATCAGATACGCTTTGCTTCTACCAGACGGTGTGTCACGAGGCGTGTTATCGACATAGGCTGTAGACCATCGGATTCGGATGTTTGTCAATAATAATATGTGTGATACAATATTTTCTCTATGGTTACAGGATTGTGTTTTTATGGATCTTCAATATCAGATTTTTCTATGTGGCGGCATTAAGGTGGTTCATAACTATTTTGGTCTTATGACATGTTATGAATCGAATTCAGGTTTTAGAACTTCATTTTTATTGATTATAAGCTTAATTTTGTTGCATTTGTGACAGATAATGTTGGGGATATTCTTTTGCAGTTAATAATAAAAGATGTAGAGCTGCACATAAGAGATGTCACATCGAATAAGCTGCAACATGTCTCAAAGATTTCGTAAAGCATATGCAGGTGCGTTTTTGTGACTTCATTGTTTAAGAGCCATTTTAAGGTCTGCTAACTTCCACCAAACTCTTATCATTACAGGTGTACAACAAGAAAGAACGGCAGCTCCAGAAATTGTTGTTGCCAAGAATGAATCGAATTAGTTTTTTTTTTTTTTATCAAGGTATGTGTACTTATTTGTGCTTCAGTTACTTAGTTGTTACATACATTATGTAAATGGTTGTTTAAAATACACTTACGGATAATGAATTATTGTTTCAGTGCATGTTACCGAATCCCTTGGAAGAGGAACATTCTGTGTCGCACAGGAGTAACCGACGACAACATTCAACGTTTCAGGATATGCCATGTTATTTGTTTCTATGTCTGTAGATATACCGAGTACAGTGTATGGCTAATAGTTTCGGTTGTATTCATTATTAACAATTTGTTGTTCTCACAGGCGTTAACAGAGATCTAAAAAAAAGATCTTACTACCCCACGGGCAGCAAGTTGGGCATGCCAATAGCTTCGAATAATATGCAAGGTTGGAAGTAGCACAAAACTTTGCGACTTAACTGTTTGATCGCAATTCTGAAGTTTACTAACTTCCTGCAACCCGTTGTCGTTACAGGTATGCAAAAACAAAACACTGTTGCCTCAGAAAGCGTTGTTGCCAATAATGGACCGAATGATTTTATGAATCAAGGTATGTGCATTTATTTGTGTTACGGTTGTTTAGTTGTTGCATACAGTATGTAAATAGTTGTTTAAATACACTAACGGACAACGAAGTACTGTTGTAGTACACGTTACCGAAACATTGGAAATGGAACACTCATGTTGCATAGGAACGATCTCACAGCTACATAAGACACTTCGGGGTATGTTAGGTTATGAATTACTATGTGGCATATACAACTAATAGTTTAAGCTACACTAATTGTTAACAAGTCGCTAATGTGATAGGAATTAACAGAAACCCACAAGAAAGTGGTAGCACCTCATACATGAACAGTGAGTTTGCGTGTTCTGTCGGTGAAGATAAGTTGAATTGTTACTAGAGAAGTTACTATTTCAATAACCTTGGTGCTAACAATATTCTTTTTTTTTATTTTTATCAGGGCCAAACACCACAAAGCCATGTCACGACAGGCTTGGAATTGTAGAAGTATCCCGAACTCCATCCGCGTCAAATGAACATGGAAAATGACCCTGAAAATAAAAATTACCCCGCTGGTGCCTTTGACCCATTGGGATATTCAAAAGGCCCAAAAGCGTTTGCGGCTAAGAAGGTCAAACATATTATAAATGGTAGCATGTAAGAAAGTGCTATGTGGATTTATCAGTTTGTATTAGTAACATGTATATTTAATGTATGCTTAATTGGGTTTTCGGATTCGTTTTGTTGAAATGCAGGACACCTAGCGTTGTTAGCATTTGTTGGTTTTTTGTCCAACAGTTGGCTTAACTTTAAAAAAGGAGTGATACGGGCCTGTTTGGGGTTACTTTTGTGGTGCTTGCGGACCTTTTAAACAATTATCCTTCTGTGCATGTTATGTACAGGGATCACTATCTTACAAGGAATTTCAAATGGTTTCACATTGTCTCAGGTACCATATTTTCCATCTACTACGCTGGCGAGTCGGCTAATGGGTTCATTTCGGGTTAAAATGGGTTTTTTTTGTTGTGCCCGAAAAAATTTGTACCATATTTGGTTCATTTTTTATAAATAATTAGTGCTATTATAGTTTATAAACAATCAAAACCTAAGTCGACCTATGTATAGATCAACGGATAGAAACTGACTGCTTTCGTTTGAGGAGGATCACTTGATTATTGCTTCCAACAGTAGTATTAACTAAATAAATATACTGACGTTAAATTTGAACTTTCTATTATTTTCACAGGTACAAAAGAATCACCAGTCAGTAGGTAGTGACTCGCATAGCGATCGTAAGTGTCCACAGCTCAAGGTAAGCTAATCTATAGATTTTGACACTATGAAATTGCCGAACAGTAAATATTCCTTACGTTTTTTCCCTTCTAAACAATATCCAGCTTGCGGTTTACCTAACACCAATGTATCGATGGTTCTTGCTGTTGTAGGTGTAATTATAGGACTGGAGTCGCGTACTAGCAGCCTACAACTCTCTCTTGCAGCTCTCATATGCACAACATGGAGTTTGCGATTCGGAATGGTGACCATAATTGCTGAACATGGAGATACCACAACCCGGAGATTACATTGGGATGCTGAACTTTTGACTACGATCTGCGATGTAAGACATCTATAAAAAATTAATTCTATGTATGGACATGTAGAAAACTAAAATTTACCTTCTTTTACTTTGTATTGTATTTTATAATACATCGAATTTACTGTTCAGGACTGGGTTATTACCTTGGGGGTATTATAATGAAGCAAAAAGGACGCAGGATAGAGAGTTGTTTTTAGAGTCGCATGAATCATTTTAAAAGCGTTTGATTAATCTGTTCCACAAGGATAAGAGTCCACAAGCTTTATTTCTATATCTACCCGCTCCCACACATTCCAACATCAGCACTGCCTCATTATTTTTATATCTACGGTCAACATCTCACTTACTCTGGAATTCTCTCGATCAACCGAGACTCACATGAGAGCGGAACCGGAAGTAGATGATGAGGTCTGGATAACAGAGTCGATGAGGAAATAGCGGTGTTGATTCTAAAACTATTTCACAAATTTTTGATAAATAATCACATCTCCTTTATTCTATCTCTGATTTGATGTAGGTTGGCTATATTGAGTTCTTTGATACAGAATACCATCAAAGACGGGACCGGATCCTAAGTTTTATTTTAATTAATACTTTAATATAGGAGTTTTAAAGTTGTTGTTGAAGAATATACCGATAAGTTTTGTCCCTTTTAGATGTTGTGCAGGCTGATATTCAGGCTGGCGAACAAGGCTTTGATAGGTGCTCCATGTTGTGGGGATTATATCCTTTTAAAAGCTACTGATTTCGAGTTATCTGCGTACATCGACAAAGGTAATTTTTCTTGACAATATTTAACTATTCTCTAACTAATGAAAAAGTGAAGATGCATGTTTTAACATGACGTAGAAATCAGTTTTGCTTTGTTGTTGGTAGTTAAAATGATTATCAGAGGTTAAGGTGGTGTTTGGAATTCAGTACTGAAAGTGATTTTGCGAAATTCATAATCGAGATTATATACTGTCATTAGAAACATATGCCTCAAGATATAGTGTTCGAGTTTGTTTTAAATACTTGAAATTGTAATGATCAATTTGGTGATGTTGAAGCAAAAAAATAAAAATAAAAGAAATGTTTGTAAGTAGTGTTTGATGATTCAGAATTGACTGTTTGCTGCATGATTGATCACATAATCATCAAAGGGAAAACGTTACATAAATGTTGGAACCTTTTATTACATACATATGTAGATAATCAGTTTCAAAATGCATTTCCAAACATCCCTGAGGAGAAATGAGGTTTCGATGCAACGAATAGGACGAAGTGTAAAAAAGGTAACATTGTTTGTTTCTGCTTTCTTTTAGCCAAGAAAAACCAACCAACTTACAAAAAATTGATCTAAGGTAAATCTGACAACATTTATAAATGATGACGAAACATATGGAACAACAAGACCAAACTTAGTTCCTTTTTCTTATGTAAATAGGCCTAATGAAAAATTCAATATTTTCTAGGAAAGCCGACCCATGAGAAAGTTGGGACTGCATTCTATGCTGCTCCCGAGGTTTTACGATGTGAACCCTATGGGAAAGAAGTCGATATATGGAGTGCAGGAGTGATTCTATGTATGTTACCCACCCGAGCGCCGCCATTTTATGGAAGTAAGATCAAGATTTGGCAGGTTTTATTTTGTAACAATATTTTGTTTACTGATGTTGTTTGTCTATTTAGAGGAAAAAGAAGGGCTCATTTGATGTTGCTGGACAATCGTCTATACAAAGTACTAGACCAACTATGGTGCACTCTGGAAGGTGCCCTTTGCAATTTTATGAATTTAAATGGCTTCTGTAGATGTATTGATTGATGAGTGTCGACTGTCATTTAACTTCCAATTTTGTACACAAGTTGTTGTGCCACTTATATATTACATTTTGAGTTTCCATAAAACATACTATTATATGCACAAGTTGCTGTGCCACTTATATATTGCATCTCTCATATGCACAACATGGAGTTTCCAATTTTGTACACAAGTTGCTGTGCCACAAAATGCCCACTAGCCTATAGTATGTACAGTAACTATTAGTATATAACTACGAACAATGTATCACATGAACTAAGCCTGTGCATTCGCATGTATTTCGTAAAAAGTCCCAGCCTCCATCTAATGTGCGCCACTACTGGCCTTAGCACATGCCATTTTGTGTAAGAAACTGCAACAGCAATCTAAGTTCTTAACCTCTACAAATATATGTTATATAAGCCCCCGCCGCGGGTACCTCTCCCTTGTTAATTATAAAGTAGTATAGACGAGAAAAAATGAAATTGCCTAATTTAATAAAAAGTATGAATTATATGTTTGTTTAACATAAAGGTACTAACTAGTTACGTGAAGTCATGTAGAGTCTTAGCTTTCTAGGATATCCAAGTTCCTTTAACATAGTCAAAGGCTTTACTCCTCCGATTAAGGGTGACCAATGACGGCCAGATAATGTGATTGGATTTGTAGTGGCGGCATAAAGATGTAGCACAAGGATAATGGTGGTATTGTTTGCGTTGAGAATTATTTATTTAGTGTATGTAACTATGTATCTATCTTTTGAAAAAAAAATAAATCAGTGTATAGCATTACTATTGATGAATGATTCATCTGTGATTTGAAAATCACTTAAATGGAGAGATACCAATCATATCCAAGCATGCATATTTACCTTGAAATCAATTAAATAATAACAAGTCTGCAGGTCGTAGCTCCTTCTTATCTTCAGAAAGAAACCCCATAGGAGCCTCCTTAGGCACCATGATCACAACCTTAGAACATATATCAACAAGAATATCATGCACCAGATTATGCCTGAATTTCACACCCACTTCACTAGAGCAGTGGACCGCATGATCTCTCATATGTCCATACGATGCACATTCCAACTCGGGTAAAGGCTACTTCAGATAACATAGATACAGTAAGCCTATAGCACAACACATATCGGAATTGGCGATAGTTCATCCTCTGTCCCAAGCCATCAATAGGGATGGTGAAAAGAAAATCATGTGCATGTGGGGCGCGTATATAACTGAGAATAGCCGCTTGTCTTGGACTTAGCGAGTACTTAGAAACAAGATCTTTCTCAATGACACCAAAGTAACACTTTGCCAAGGTTTTCATCATTTGGGGGGGGGAGGCAGAAGCGCCATTGGTGACAGAGAGAGCGTCTATGTTACAAGCAATATTGAAAGTATCAAGCGTCATTGGTGACAGCGAGAGCGTCTATTATTGTTGTTATTGTTGTTGTTGTTGTTGTTGCTGCTGGTGATGTTGTTGCTACTGTTGTTGCTGCTGCTGCCGTTGTTGTTGCTGTTGTTGTTGCTACTGTTGTTGTTGCTGCTGCCGTTGCTATTGCTTTTGTTGTTGTTGTTGTTGTTGTTGTTGTTGTTGTTGTTGTTGTTGTAAAACATCACTTTGTAAAAGGTGCGTTAGATGCACGTGGTTCCAAGTTAATGTCAAATAAAAAGGATTTCGGTTCCGTGCGATGGCCCATTAGAAATTCATAGGATTTACAAGAAATTAATGGAAAGCCGATATGCTATATGTGCCCCCCACTCCTCTAGTTATAGCAAAGCTGATCATACTAAATATATGAGTAGCACCACGTGCCCGAATGTCTTAAGTCACAGAGAACTTTCGGATTCATTTCAGTAAGGTCACCACAACATTCTCAAGTTTCCCAAAAGAAGAAAATGAGAAGAGGAGAAACCTATATCCAATATCCGCGCACTTAGCCTCATACTTGACGCGTTTACGTTGTACGGCCTCAATCATCGCACGATCAGGCAGAAAATCAACCATACTAGTTTGCGTCAAGGGCGATGACCCTGTTAGATCGACACATACATCAAGCCCTCCGTCCCACGAGTAGAGCAACATATCAGCTGGATGTAAGAGTTTGTTCCTTCCTCCAGTAAGCCCGATATCAACTTCTTTACGAGCTGAAATCCTTGACCAAAAACAAATGTCAATCAGGGTATCGCGCACCACGTTATGCCGATGTTTAATACCAATAATACCAGCGCACGATACAACATGGTCTCCATAAATATCCCCTGTAAAAATTACCCTGGAACAAGCTGAGCACGACATCTGAACAGAGAATAGGGGAACACATAGCCAATAACATAACACACATTGATAGGTCATAGCGTTCACAGTCTGTCCCAACCCAAAAATCGGAACCACCCTAAGCCGGTAGGTCTTATTATTGTTGTTGTTAAATATTTTTAGTTTATAACTAAATAATATAATAAATGATGACATATTTTTTATACATAAGATTTATAATTATTAAATTTAAATAACTATTAACTTTTATTATTTAATTTAAGTATTTTATTATTATTATACAAATAAATATTTATTTTTAGCAAATTTAACTCTTTATTATTATTATTATTATTATTATTATTATTATTATTATTATTATTATTATTAAAGCAAAAATCCAACACCCCCTTATTTTCATCTCTTCTCCGACCTTGAATCCCAGTTAAAAAACACAACACAAATCAAAAGAAATCCTCGTCATTCCTATTTCATAACTCATTCAAAATAACTCTCTGTGACAACCCGCAAAATTCCTGATATGTTCTACTCGGAGAAACAATCATTTGTTTTGAGTTTGAAACCACATTCGAGATACTAGACGTATTTATAGTCATTCTTATTGGAAATATTATTCTGAGCGCATTGGTATAATTCCCGTGTCCTGAATCTATCGTTTACTCGTCGAAATAAGCCCCGAGCCTCATTTCGTAAAAGATTTGATAAATTAAGCTTTTGGTCCTTGTGGTTATATTTTCACTCGTGCCCCTCTACTCTTATAAAATTTCATTTGGTTCTAAAATCTTTTATAAGAATGGTAACACAAATAGGGTTTCCCTATATAAACCTATCTATAACTCATATCTTCATTTTAATAAAACCCTAGCCCCCATATCTCTCTCTCACCTCTCCAAAATCCGGCAGCCACCGCCGCCGCTCCGGTCAACACCACCGCCACTTCTTGAGTTAAAACGCCGCCACCATCATCACCCTTTTGCTCTCTTCTATTCATTGAGTTACAACACGCGCCAAGAAACCATCTCAAACACCCCATACGCGCCCCCACTACTGCGTAAACACCTCATCATCATCATTGAAGATCCGTGAGCTTTGAAGGTGTTATTAGATCGAGTGTTTTGGAGTGTTTTTGGTTCGAAGCAAGCATCGCCGTCACCATCTTCTTTTCTTCGTCTCTTTTTTCCCTCACCTCTCGTTCTTGAAGTGGTAAACCGTGGATCCCATTTGTTTATATATATGTTTGTTTTTTTTTGATAAAACCGATTATGGATATTAGTTGTCTTATGTTTTCGTGGATAATAATAATCTTGGCAAAAACGAGATTGAAATATGAATCTAAAAACGGGTTTAAAAACAGTTTGATATACGGTTTCGTGTGGTAAGAAATCCGAAAATGGTGTTTGGGTTGTCGTGGTCGCAAATCGGTTTGGATTTGATTGTTATTCGAGCTTGGTTTTGGTTATTTTAATTCCTGTTGTTGTTATAGATTGTGAGATTAGGGTCGAGTAGGAATACTAGAGGATGTCGGATTGTTTGTGCATTTCGAATCAAGTATGAAACCCATTTCTCAGTCGAGTTTGTTTCCAGCTTAATACTTTTTGAAGCCTATGGCTTATTTGGGTCTAACGAGCTCTCATGAACTTATCTTGAATCTGTTTTGATCTAGTTTAAGTCACGACATAAGTGTTGTGGCAAGGTGGTAGTGTTAAATTGGTTTGTTTGTTGCATGACATGTCTAAATTATCTGATATAATTTGGTTTAACAATAAGTAATGTGTTTGGGTTAGTTGAGTCTCGACTCGACGACATCACATGGGTGTCGAGAATTTGGTTATTAAATTGGGCACACAAAAATGTCAAGTGGTGTGTTTGGTCTGATTTTGGGCTAACGAGCCATCTAAACTACAAAGAGTGTCCTGGAGGTGTTAGTCTATTTGATAATAATAAATCAAAGCATTTTATGAGTATGTTATAATAATCATCCCAAGGATAAGCAATAGAGAGTATTTTAGTCATAAATTGTGTTGTCAAAATATATTTGACTAACATTGTTTTACTTGTAGTAACACTTGTGATTAATGGTACATTTCAGATTATATTTGAGAGTTGATATTTAATTTGGACTTGGATAATACTTGATAGGTTAAGTACTTGGGTTATGATTTGTATTGACATTATTAGACTTATTATATATCGGACATTAGACATTTTTGGACTATTGGACATGTGACGAATAGGATATATTAAACTTAGATGAATTTAATATATTAAGATTCGTGACGGAACTTTCAATAAGAAAACAATGTTTAATGGACAATAATTAATAAGTATACTTGAAACATTTAAAAGTTGTCTTCTATTAAGTGGAATCGGGAAATTGATTTATTAAAGTCGCGATGACTTAAAAATGTAGTATAAATGGACTAATTTGTTTGTAAAAATAAATAGTTTGAACTATAATTTCTAACTAATCCGTATTTATTAAACACTATGTTTTATCCAAAATATTTGGGGTTATTGGGTAAATACCAAAACTACCAATTGACCTATTTTATAAATAGTAGTTGTCGTCATTTCCTAGTTTCCTTTGATTGACTCGAGTTTGTCAGTATTCCTTGATCTTGTTGACGTCGTTTCCTCTTGGCGTGAGTTGTATGTCGATGTCTTCTCTATTTTTGGCGTGAGTTGTGTTTGAGTCTATATTTTCTTACCACCATATGAAACATTGATACTTAACTTTTTACAAGTAAAGATTTGAGTAATCCATGAAAACTATGACACATTGTCTTTTATAAACTTCATTATTGTATGAGCTATTTTTGAGTAAATCGTATACATATTAGGTTACGATGTTTCTGTATCGTTGTACTCGTCGTACCCTTCTTCTGGATATCGTTGTAAATAGCTCTAGATGCCAGTTGTGTGAATCGTGATCTTTGCATTGCTGTGGCTAAGGTGAGTTTATAGCCCCCTAGTTTTACTTGTTTTAAACTGTTTTGGGGGAGAATACATGCTCGTTTTCAACTAAACTCAAGTTTGCTTATTTGGATACGTGAATTGTTCACTCAAGATTTGACTGTTTGGTTGAAATATTTGATTCGGTTATTTGAATGCGTTATGTGGTGACTTGTTTATTTAGGTGGTATGAAATTTGTGATTGTGGTTTATGAAACTGTTACATGAGCTGGTTAAGAACATATCTTATATCGTTTACACTAAGGTTGTAGCATGTCGCCATGGGGTGAGCCAACCTTAGGGTGTTATGTAGAGCATGTCGCATCCTTGCGAATGCAGAGCATGTCGCATCCTTGCGAATGCATATTGAATTGATTTGGGTGTTAGGTAGAGCATGTCGCATCCTTGCGAATGCCATTGTATGAGATTATGTGATTGTTTGGGACTATAGTGTGCACCTATAGGGAATTCGTTGTGTGGTTTGACTTAGCCAGCGTAACAGGGTGATTTTGCGTGACTCTATATGAGTATAGCATCTATGTGATTGATTATGGTTTAAGTGGTTTGATTACGAGCTGATTGTGGTTATTTGATTTGGAATTGTGATTTAGGCAGAGTAAGCCTGCGTTAAATTGACTTGTTGAAAAGGATGATTTGAACTCGAAAACCTTTTGGTTCAACTATATTGTTTTAAACTAAAACTCTATGGACTCACCAGTGTAAGCTGACTTTTAGCGTGTATTCTCAAGTTTAAGGCGATAGCTCACTAGTGAAAGGCGCTTGGCAAGGGGCATGGTCATAGGCGACTCTGATAAAGCAATTGGGACCACTTCAATTATTTTATGGACCTATTTCCGCACTATTTTCATAGCATGTAAACTATATGCTTTTGATAATAACATTTATCTTACATAAAAGAAATCAAAACCATTCTTTGTACCTTATATTATGATACCAATGTAGTAGCACCCCAATGCATGTATGCTTCCGCTGGACCCGATTTTGGGGGTGTTACACTCTCCATTATTAACTTTTCAAAACCCATTTATCAAATCAACACAAAAAAATCTAACATTAAAAAAAAGTCACCATCATCATCATAACTACAGTGACTTCATCACCACAACCGCTAGCCGCACTCCATCTCCTTGTCTCATCCCGACGTCTAACTGGTCTCGAGTAAACGATTTATGCGGGTTATTAGGTTGTGACGGTGACGGTGACGATTGAGGATGGTGATGGTATTTCTAAGTTCATGATATTTATTCTGGGTGTTATTTAAAATGTAGCACTAGCTTGGTTAGCCTGACATTCAATGCAGAGATCCATGATGTGGTTCCTGCAAATAGCACAATTATCCACCACGATATCCCAAGCCCAAAGAGAAACAGCGTTCCACTTTTTGATCTCGAAATGCTTTCCTTTTTTAGCAACTGCTCCACTTGAAGAGCTTGAAGGCTCCTCCTTCACTGTTACCATCGGTACATCAGTATCCATTGAAGAAGCTATTCGATTCAAAAATTAGGTTTATTTGGGGGCGAACAAGGGTTTTATAAAAACTTCTGGGTGTTATTTGTTTGGAACATGGTTCATAGATCTTGTGAAAAATTGTTTGAGTTATTAAATATGGGTTGTAAACTTTTTAAATCTGGTTCATAGATCTTGTGAAAGATTTTTAATTGGTGGCTGTGGATTTTGTATAAGTGGGGTTGTGTCATGTGTGTTTTAATTTTTGTTTGGTGGTGGTTGTGATTCACTTACGAGGTGGTGGGCTGATGGTGTTTGTTTGGTGGTGGTTGTGATTCAATTATGGTGGTTTTTGCCGATGGTGATTGTTCATACAAATATCGCCTAAAAACGTTATTTATATTTTACGATCTTTGCTAAATTTTGTTAACGATAAAGTATAAACTTTAGTTTTTTTAACAAAACATGAATATTGCTTAAGTCTTGTGCTATAAGACTTTATTTCAACTTGACATCACTTTTGCTACATTTACATTTCACATAATACTTAACATTTTCATATTTCTAAAAATGGAAATTGTTGTCTGACATCATGACTTGCATCATTTGTAATCTTGGAAAGATTTCCAAATCTAATAGTTGACTTTCCTAAAGATTACATGCATATTTGGAAAGATCTTCACTCAACATATCTCATGGTTGACTTGAAGGATCTTGATTGGACTTGACATTTGATTTGGAAAGATTTTTGGTATTTAGACTGTCAGGTCTGGCGGAACCCTTTGGGTACAGGGGCGGAACCCTTGTTTTGGTTCCGCCAGGTCCACCGACCTGTTGTCTTGTTTGGCTATAAATACCAAGCCATTCTCATAGAATTCTTTATCACTTACAATCATAATTTGCATATACTCTCTCGTTTCATTCATCTAACTCAGTAACATTTCATTTGTGTGAGATTCTTTTGTAGCAAAGAAGTTCACAAGTTCATACGAAAGTTACAAGTTTTAACACAACGTTTCAAGACTTGTTAGCTTAGCATTGTGTAAACTCGTGTGGTTTATACATCATTTGNTTACAATCATAATTTGCATATACTCTCTCGTTTCATTCATCTAACTCAGTAACATTTCATTTGTGTGAGATTCTTTTGTAGCAAAGAAGTTCACAAGTTCATACGAAAGTTACAAGTTTTAACACAACGTTTCAAGACTTGTTAGCTTAGCATTGTGTAAACTCGTGTGGTTTATACATCATTTGATTGTGTATTTTCAGTAGTGATCGGTTAGTATTTTAGTCCTTAAAATACATAGTGTGACGGGAGTGGTTGTACCCTTGTAAAAGAACTCGACATCTAGCTTTGTGTCGGTAATCTTGTGTAAGCGATGTGTAAGGTTTTCTCCGCCGGTGAAAGGAGCTTGTTGACTAGTGATTGAAACTCTCGAGTTGGATACTCGGGGCGTGAAGTAGGGCAAGGAAAAAGAGTCTTTGTAGCCGAACCACGATAAACATTCGTGTTGTGGTTTGATCTTTTCTTACTTTATAGTTGCATATTACTTATTGTTAATTAGTTTCGATTGTTGATTGCACATAAAGTTTTTATAGTTAAACAAGTTAAAAACCGGTAAACTATTCAACCCCCCTTCTAGTTTACCACAGTGATGACAGCAATGGGTGGTGGTAGATTACGATGGGTGGTGGTGGAGATTAGAAAAGAACTAAAGAGAGGGTGAGAGATTTAAAGTGATAAGAATGAGTGTTTGTTTGTGTATTGTCTGTTACACACTTGTTGTAAATCTAAGCTTTTGGATCTTTGTGTTGGCGGATTGGAGGTGTAGGTGTGGATATGAAGATGAAAAAGAGTGAAAAAGATGAAGATGTGTTTATGTGTTTTTTTGTTTGGTTTATGGAAAATACACCAAATTATTAAAATACCCTTCAAGTTAACAGTCAACAAACGGATATCTTGGTCAAGGGACCAAACCCGTATGGGTTGAAAACCACGGGGACCAAACCCAATGAAAATAAACCACAGGGACGATTTTTGATTGACCCGGCAAACCACAAGGACGAATTATGATATTTACTATTATTATTATTATTATTATTATTATTATTATTATTATTATTATTATTATTATTATTATTATTATTATTATTATTATTATTATTATTATTATTATTATTATTTTATTTTAAGTTATAAAGACTGCATATTACAGTTCATTCTCATTACAACTACAATTCTTTTCGCAAATTACAATTCATTCAGATTACATAACAATTCTCTTGAAATATTACAATTTCTTCAAACATATATTGCGAACCAAACGTCCCCTTACACTGTGTTATCGAATTTTTTTTAGAGAGAAAATGAAATGAAAGTAAAGAAATATAAAGAGAGATGGGGGAATTGACCGGAAGAAGAAGAAGAAGAAGAAAGCTTGTATATATATTTTTTTCTCTAGTTTTGAAAAAATATTAAAAATAAAAAGAAAAAAAAGTTGAAAGCTTGGATGTCAACGTTGTCGCATTTTTATATAATTGATTTTGTTGAATTACCATTATACCTTTACAAATAAAAACACAATGAGTTAAATTTTAATCCTTGCAATCAAAATTATTTTTGTCAATAATCTTTAATTATATTGTGGTTATTATTGTTATATCAAATTTCATCCCAGTTTTAGGGTGAAAGTTTCATTAAAATAAAGAAGAAGAAGTTAAAAAANACTTGAGAACACAATGTTAGGTAGTGTTTGGTAATAACTTAAAGAGTCTTAATTAATAAATAGGTAAATTTATTAAGTCATTAATTGAGTGTTTATTTGGTGCTTAATTTAATTGGATGACCTTCTAGAAAAAGCAATGGAAGTGCGGGTCTCCATATTAAGCCATCACTTTTATCATACTTTTACATTTTTACTCTTCCACTTCTTAACAACTAATTCAACACTTATTTTAAATAAAATGGTATAACAATAATTTTTCTAATTCAGACACTTTATTCAGCACACAAAACAAACAACCATTTATTCATCTACAAACAGACAGCATACATCCAGACAGACACTTTAATTTAACATGACTTAATAAAAAAAATAAACAAACAGGCCCAGGCCCAGTCTTTTGGACTTGTTTTTTAGTTTCTAGACAATTATAGTCTTTGTATAATGTGTTTGTTACGTATATGCAATAGTCATTGGTTTGTCTTTGGAGACTTCATGTTAGTTTTAGGGGTGTTTCTTTTTTCTTCTAGACTAAAAGGCTTATAAATATATGTGGGGTTCATGCCTATTAGAGCCTCTTAATGGTGAGGTGTTAATATTTCTTGCCTTGTGCATATAGAGGAATTAAGAGAAAATAAGTGGGTCATACCTGAAAAGAAATACTATTAAATGTCATGTGGACCAAATCCCTTAGCTAACGTGTTTCAGATGTATGCGGATTTCATTATTGTATCTTTGTAACCGTGTTTGATTATTATTATTATTATTATTATTATTATTTTGTTTCTTTTGTTTTTGTTTTCATAGGCCATCTACGTTACGTTTACCCTGTTGAGGATTTACTACAAGGCATTAAGTAGTGACATGACCACTAGCCACTAGGGCACATTGTGATGGCCTTTGTTTTGATTAATTTACATCTTTATTTACTTTAAGGGAGAGAGATCCTCTCAAGTTGTGTTATACAACTTGAGTCAAGTTAGACAATTGTGAGCCATTGGATTTGATCTAATGGCTCAAATCAAAATAACTTCTTTTGATTTGAGTCATTGGATCAAATCCAATTGCTCATAATTCCTTAACTTGACTCAAGTTATTCTCTTAACTCGAAAGGATCTCTCTCCTGCTTCAAGAGCTCTACTGAATTTTCACTTAACACAAGATCGTTATTAAATGTGTTGGAAGAAAATGTCACTTGATCCAAGAAAACAATGCAATGTACGCTTTTCGTAACTTTAAATTTGTAAAATATTTGTTTGACGTGATTATGATTTACTTTCGGTTATAGATAATGACAATGATGGAGAAGGTTCAAGTGTCTAAACGAACCTCATTTCTATTTCCTTTGCCAGGTAGACATGATTTGTTTGTAATAAGTGTCCACATCAGCTTACACAAATGCGCATTTTCAAGTGTTTAATTTAGATCATCTTCGATTGTGCGTCATCAAACACATTAAAACTTAAAATCTAATATTTTGGTGTGAATTATCTTTAACCAAAACATAAAAGTTGAGTGCTTGTTTGGTTTGCTGGCGTGTTTAGGATTATGATTTGAATTTAAATTTTAATTTAATGTAAGAAAAAAAAATATATTATAAAAAAATAAATTATTATTTTAACAATTAATATAATGTTGTTTACTAGAATATAGGGATAATAGTTTCTAAATGTATCGAATTTGCCACATTTTATTGTGTTGTCTAGTCAATTATTATTATTATTTTTTTTATTTATTTTTTATTTTTTTACTATTATGTGTATCCAAGTTACTAATCCGGCCTATTCAGTGAATGCTAAGGTGATTAAGGGTTTTCCGTTAAAGTAAATTACAGAAATCGTCCTTGTGGTTAGGCCCAAATTGCAAGTTTCGTTATTTTCTCTAAAAAATTGCTAACGGCCGTTTAAGAAAGGCAACGTTAGTCCATTTACCAACGGTCATTTGCAACGTTAGTGTAGAACCCTGTAAAAATTTCTTTGTAATGATTATCGTTAATAAATAATAATCCTCTGTTACTATTATTAATTCCCATTTTCTCCGAAAAATTTGAAATTTTTATTATTATATTTATATATCGTTGTCACGATATAATATAATTCATGAAATGACGGAACAATTCTCGACACGTTATTCGAACCATAAACGTTTCACTTAATCTAAATCAAATTCACTAATTATAATTTAATTCACTAATCTTAATTAACTAACTACATGGACCCTTAATCACATCTCAGCCCACCCAAATATTTCGGCCCATTTATAATCATCAGGCCCAAAGCCCAACTTCAATTTTTATGATTTCATGTAATCGACTAGTCCCAAGCTCCACAAAACGCCTCTCGTACACTCGATTTCTACACACGACGTATATGTATTTTTGCACCATCTATTTTCCCACCTAGCCGTCTATTAGCATGCCAAAATTCGTAATCTTATATCGAGGTTTAATATGTTTTTACGAGGCAAAGCCTTCGTCCCAACTCCAACCAACTCGACATGAGAACAAATCCAAAACACAACCATTTCGACTCCCGTTTGTTCCTACAAGATCCTAATAATATTTCTAGCATAATTTCATGATCCTAATAAACTTTCATCAGCCAAGAACCAAGTTCTATAAGAAATATCAAATCGTGTACATAATTGATATGTAGTCGACATATATAAAAATCCCAAGGACACCCTCCTTATTTTTAGCACTCACAACACTTCTCTACAAATCCTAGTATGTAAGAACTGAATCTAACAAGTGCATAGTCACTGACATGCATAGTGTATTTGGTTTCCTTGAAAAATTTGCCCTTTACGTGTCCTATAATTTCTTCTATATCTATTCCTTCATCACCCTTGTCTCTTCCATCAAATATACGCATAGAACACTTATGTACTCTCTCAAATAATACTAGCTCGTCCAGAAGCAATCACAAGAAGATTTAGATACAAGAACAAAGTTACGGGTTTAATATATATGTGATATATATTCGGGTTATAGTCGAACATTAGTAATTCTCGTGTTTCCTCCATCACTTTCGAACCCTCCACCACTCTAGTAGTGTTTGTAAGTTCTTAGAACTCATTTGAATCCTTACTTCACGTTATAAACATGCATGCATCACGTTTTTATTTGTTTAGAACGTATATACTTCATATATAAACTTTTACGTACATAATCATCTAAGAAACCACAAACGTGGCTAGCCTCTATCTTGGAAGGCCTAGGAGTCACGTAGCACACGTATTTCACGTTTATTTTTATGTTACACGCATCAAACGAACTCATTTTGAACCTAGTTAACTCACGTATAAAAACTGAAAAACACTTAGAAATAATCTAAGTCTTTAACTATTATAAACACGTCCCATGTAGCCTAGAAAACAAGCGTACATATTGAAATCTAGATTAACAAGTATACTATATTTTGGCACGACTCGATTGACCACCTAGCTAGCTACAAATTTCATTTAGACAACACGTTAAAATAATCACATCTTGACACTTCTATTTGGCCAAAGCAAATCGCAGAAACTGTTTTCAAAAACTAAAAACATTACTAACGAATTGGGCCTCAAAGCCCAATAAGCAGTTTTTAAGCTCCTCGAATAAGCTAGCTTATTTTTGACTTCTGATATGAATTTAGGACATGAAAAACTATAATTTTGATAATCTAAACTTGTCTCACGATACACGGTTTTCAAAACGTTATTGGGCCTCAATATAGTTTTTAGCTCGTTAAAGCCCAATAAGCAGAAAAATAAGCTTTTAACCAAATAAGCAGTTGAAATAAACTTATTATAACTTAATTAAGCCTCGGAAATTTTTACATAATTTTTCTAATGATTTTTGTGAATTTGGACTAAAAATGTAACGCGACAACACCTAGAGGGACCAAAACTGTCAAACAGTTAAACTAGGGACTGGAATTGTAAAAAGCAGAATAATAAGGATAAAAATTGATAATAATTAATATTCCAAGCTTAGAATGATATATTGGACATTTAGAGGACTATAATTGTAGATTCGATATATAAAGGACTAACGGTGTAACGTTAATAACGTTAGGATAAAAAGTGTAAACTAGAAAAAGAACAAGGACAAGGACTAAATCTA
>LBNU01013024.1:0-24360 GCA_014162995.1 Artemisia annua | reverse complement strand
GGAGTGTAAGATATGGGTTGTATAAGGATGGGATGTGTATAGGTATGAGTTGTATATGTAAGGTAAAGGTGAAGTATGTGTAAGTGTGTGTGAAGAAAGGTATGTGAGTGAAGTGTGTGTATTTTGAAAATAAAAGTGTGTGTATGTGAGTATGTTGAAAATAGTGTATAAGTGTATAGGGAAGTGTATGTATGGGTGTATAAGAGAGTGTATGGGAAGTTGGTAAAGTGAGGGAATATTATGTGGGAGTTTGTGTGGAGACAAAGGTACACTTTGTAAGGAAAGTGTAAGGGAATATATAAGAGGATGTTGGAAAGGTATTTTTGGGAAGGATTGTGGGAGGAATGGTGGTGAAGGTAAATGGGCTAACGTTGCCTTTGTTAAAAGACTAACGTTGCAAATGATCATTGGTAAATGGACTAACGTTGCCTTTGTTAAATGGCCGTTAGCAATTTTTTAGGGAAAAGGACGAAACTTGCAATTTGGGCCTAACCACAAGGACGATTTATGTAATTTACTCTAACGGAATAACCTTAATCACCTTAGCATTCACTGAATAGAACGGATTAGTAACTTGGATATACATAATAGTAGAAAAAAAAAAACAACAAAAAAAAAAAAAGGTTACAACATAGTAAATAGTGTCAAGTTCGATACATTTAGAAACAATTATCCCTAGAATATATTAAGGGAGTAAACGAGCCGAGCTGAGCCTGCCAAAACTCGAGCTCTGTTCGTTTATAATGAACCACAAGGGTTCCTTATATCCCAAAGACTTAGAATCAAATGAGAAACATAATTAAGATGAGAAGAATGAGAAGAAATTACAAACACAAATATTAGATGCACCCATGAAAAATAGATGCATCTCCTATTATTTCTCTTTCCTTATTTGAAATATGTGGCTATAATTTTTTCTCACTCTTCTCATTTCATTAATTCTTCTCACTAACTCCATACTCATATACCAGATCCTTAACTTGCACTCCAAGTCAAACTCCAACAACTCCTCTTTACTCATATTCGGCTGATCCACTATCCTAATGGGCTGTGGATTTGTTTTGGGCTTTTACCAATTTATTAAGTCCATTACATAGATTAGTTAATAACGCTTCTAACAGTTAACTAACGACCATTAAAAACATTTCGTGAAACACATTAATATAGTTAATAATGTACAATAAATATATTAATAAACATTTTCTAAGTATATATGTGTGTGCCCGGCTCACGTAATTTCCGGCCGTATAGTTAGCGAGTTGACGTGAGCAGTACCAAGAACATGCAAGTCTTACTAAGAATAGAAGGATGAGCTTGTTTACTTAAGTAATTGACTTTTTCCAATCAACTAACTAGAAACTGATGTAGATACAAATCATATATTTATGATGTTGTGACAAATATTTTTGAATATAACTTTCCCGCACCTCAAGGAGATTGGTCTAATTAAGGATTGATCTCCTAATGTCTTGTCTTCAATGTGGCATGAGGTATACACTTGTTGGATTCAAATGTGACCTAAAACGAGTTAATAAATAACGACTTGGTATAGAATCAGTTCCTGAAACACACTTGTACATAATGGCATGAAGCTTATTATTTTTATACGGAGTAACATTTAACTTGGCTAGACAAGGGAAATAAAAAATAAAAAAAAATAATTTAGTCTTTCAAATAAGACTAATTTACTAGAACATTAAGAAACTAAAAGAGAACCAAGTAACCAAGCAGAGCAAGAACATGAGAAGATGCTCGTGTGCTAACTGCAAAAGACTTCTTCTTCTTCTTCTTCTTCGGCTTTGCATTAGCAGGTACAACTCGAGGAACCCTTGCCTCTTTTATTTGAACCGCATTGTGCACCTTACGCCGCTGATCAAGATTGGTGTCAAGGGATACCAAAGCACGTTCATTGGCTCCATGAGCCGAGCCTAGAAATGATTGAGACATAAGAAGGAAAGATATTAGTGATATATGAAGTAACGATGTGATCTTCGACATGTTATTAATGGTATTCTATGTTTTCAAGCAAAAAACTTGTTATTATGGTTGGGATGTGGTGCGGTGATTATATTGTGGTGCAAGGATAGACCTGTTAGCCCAAAGTTTAAGCAACTTATGTCTACAAAAAGGCTTGAGCGAATCTTACATATACATGTACTAAACCATGTATATTATTATTATTTGTGAACTATGGTGTTTGTTTTTTATAAGGCTACAAACAAGCTAAGTTTTTATCAAGCAATTCAAGCTTGAGTTTAAGTTTTACTTGATCGAGTCGAGCTTGACTTTGACTCGTTCGAGTCAAGCTTTTATCAAGCTCAAGCCCGAACCCGAGCCCAATAAACCAACTCCCAACACATAACGAGCCAAGCTTGAGCTTTTAATAGTTCGAGTTCGAGCTTTTTNTTTTTATTTTATTTTTTTAGAAAATTGAAATAGGGATGCAAATACAAGAAAAAGTAAAGAGTTTTTATTCTTGTTAAATTTCGGAAAATGAGATTTCTATTCTCCTAGAAAAATTTCTCAAAATTTTCATTTTTCAATTTTTAATAAAAAAGAATTACTTAAAAAATGACCTACTTTTTTTTGTCTTAAAGTTAATCAAGAGACAAAAATCACACGATTTAGTTAAAGTGAGAACACCGCTCAAATAAAATATTTTCTCACTAATTTTATTTTTATTACTTATAAAGAACAGCAAACATTTATTTATTTATTTAAGAATTTACTTTTTATAAAATTAATTCTTTTGATTTATATATAGGTGCAAGGCAAACTAAAAATAAGCTGCGCCACTAGCTCTTTTTGAATAACAAAGCCAATTCTTTTAAAAACTACGTTTATAGATTTAGGTGTCATAACATTGCTAACGTATACCTCGTCGAACTCTGTTGAGAAGCCCCACAATCTCATGTGTAAGGAAACCAAAAGTATCAAATGCGAAAGAAATAAAAACATGCTGATTTTCAGTGCACGTTTTCTCGTGTTTTGCCACTTTATACGAGTCAGCTTTCAAAGCAGCTTGTCCTATTGTAAACAATTATTTTTTGAAACATTAAAATATATATATATATATAGGGTAAGGTTCTAGAGAAAAGTGCAATTCGTTAGAAAAGTGAGAAAAAAAGTTATAGGGTAAATTATGAAAATACTTAAAAGTTCAGGGTAAAAAAAAGAAAAAACACAAAAAAAAGATGGAACAATCTTTTTCAATACTGATACAAACACACTGTATTCAAACACGCACACTGATTCGAACACACACACTCACCGTCACCACCACCACTGTCGCTGTCGTCACCGTCACAACACCACCATCGCAGCCGTCACCGTCACCACTACCACCGTCGCAGCCGTCACCTTCACACCACCACCGTCACAGCCGTCACCGTCACACCAACACCTGTCGAAAACCACCATTAAAACCGATAAAAAAACCCCAAATTCCGATCTAAATCCAATGATTATGTGATTCACTCGCAATAGACTATCAGAAAGATGAAGAAAAAGCAATTTCTGAATCAGTCGCAACTGACCAATTTTGTTGATTCGTCTTTATTAAACATTTTATATTTATGTATAATTTTCAATCTCAGCAACTCGAATAAAGTCCACGAACAAAGAAAAAGAGCAATGAAATCAAACTTGAGAAATCGAACAATAGTAAGTCTATAGTTATTAATTGTTCAATATTTATGTTATTTTGTGCATCATTGGGTAAATTATATCATAATTAGTATTTTTGTGAATAAGTGTAAAAATTAGGGCATATGTGTAGATAAATTTTGTTTATTAAAATTGCTCACAACGTGTTTGATAAAATGTCTGAATAAGATTTTATAACTACGATGCACTAATTTACAGCATACGTGTTTCAATATTGAATGATGTGATGTCTTGGGGCATCTGTGTGTATGTTTGCAGCATCAGATTACACGTTAGGGCACCAGATTGTATTAGTGCATCTGTGTTTGTGGTTGTTGCATCAGGTTGAATGTTTGTATATTTAGTGCATCGTTGAACATATTAGGGCATCAGTGAGTATGATTAGTGCATCGTTAGACATATTAAGGCATCTGTGTGTCTAGTGTATCCATTTGTATGTTTAGTGCATCGTTGGTTATGGTAGGGTATCCATTTGTATGTTTAGTGCATCGTTGAAAGTACTTGGGCATCTATTTGTATGTTTAGTGCGTCGATGAACATATTAGGGCATCAGTGAGTATGATTAGTGCATCAGTGTTAGTGGTTGTCGCATCAGGTTAAATGTTTATACGTTTGGTGCATCGCTAAACATATTAGAGCATCAGTGAGTATGTACTTTTGGGGTAGATGCTTTATTATATTTTAATAACAGGAACAACAGGATCAGGACAACAGACATTGAGTAGGTACATATCTTATCCTTTTGCTCTATAAATGCTATGTTTTCAAATTTCATTTTTTATGCGAATTACTTCATCATTGAAACAAACAAGTCGATATGAAGTTCCACCTGTAGCTTTTAGATTATGCCTACTCATTTTTTACGTCACCATTTCTTCAGTTTTGCTAAGCTGTAATATTATAGATACCGAGTTTAATAGAGAAATTTATGGCTTATACATTCAGGTTGCGGGATCATATGGACTTCCTCCAACACCAGCAAGGCGTGCCTTTTTCATTATATACCAGAGTGTGGTTCCTTACATTGTTAAAAGTCAAGTTCAATTCTTTCTTACTAATATCTTTTGTCTAGAAATGTGATATCGCTAAAATGTTATGTTAAACGGCTACAAGTATTCAAATTTTTGTAGCTATGAACTCTATCAACCATGCTCGAGAATTGCTTCCTATGGTATTGCATTGTCTGAGTCACTGTCTGATGAATTAGAACCTTCTGGAAGCAGCCAAGATCAGTATCTACTATCCAAACCTCTTCTTCTTCACTAATAGTTTCTACTTCACCTTTCTCAAGATTGAAATCAAGAATTAGCGGGCTTTGGTTAAACTTAGTTTAGAGATGGCTTGCAATATGTCATTTTCCATTTATTCTAATCTTATAGCAAGTCCCACTTTCTTCGTATAATGATATGCACTCAAAATGTAGATGTGAGTTTTGTGCAGTTAGTGGTTAAGTATTTTTGTTGTTTAACGCAGGTGCTTCCTTTAGCTCGTGAGTAGTCTTTAACAGTGGGCATTGGTGGAATCACGTCAAGACTGCCAAAGAGTAAGATCTTATTGCATCTGTGTTATACATTAGTGCATCAACATTATAGATTACAATTGTTTAATACTGCATAAGGATTATTCAGCGATGTAGTAAAAATTGGGGTTGTTTGGCAATATAATAATTTCTATATATTTTTAGTGCATCTGTATTAGAAAAATAAGGCATCTGTATGGAATATTGCATGACGATTATTTAGTGGTGTTTGGCAACATACTAATTTGTATACATTTTAGGGCATATGTATTAAAAAAAATAAGGCATTTGTATAGAATGTTACATAATGATTGTTCAACTAATTCAGGTTCTATTTAGCAATACACATTTGACATGACCCTATCTGCAACTTCATGGAATGGATGAATTTAGTGACGAAGATGATTTTTTCAGATGAGAATATGACATTTGTTCTTGGTTGAACGTTGATGATGATTTGTTACAAGATGAAGACTTTATAGGCATTGAAAGGTAAACAATTTGAGAAGCTTCTCTGAATGTTTCAGATTTTGAAAGAATTTGAAGATAATCATTGCTTTGCTTGTAAAAAATTACTTTCCAGTTTTTGTTTAGCTTACTGTATCTTAGGAGAGTACAATCTTAGGAGTTGTATTCTAATTGTAGCATCACTCATCAATGCAAAATGCATCTATTGTATTCTGATTGGCAAGTTAATTTTATAATAAGATTAATTCGTTCATAACATGACTAGTTCTTTGTATGTTTATTGCTATTTTTGTTAAACTATATTTGTAGCTTGATATTTTTTACTCCCAATCGCACAAGAAATATTTTAATATACAGCTTTAGTCCTTCCTCTCCGTTACATTCAGTATATGCATTTGTTTATCATTTACATTAATGGATGTGTTCATTCTCATATATTACTTTAGTGCATCTATTTGAGGCACTTTAGTGCATCTGTATGAGGAACTTTAGTGCATCCGTTTGATGTACTTAGTACATCCGTTTGTATCATAAAAGCAAAACAAGTGCAATACTTTAGGTTCATGAAATTCATGAAAATGCGGCTCCAAACAATGATAAGACAACATTCCAAAGCAATGAATGTGATAAAGAAATAGATTTATATTAGAACTACAAATATAGAATATGGAACTTTATTATAATGAAACTTTGAAGCTGAAGTCAATTCATATTTCTTAACACGATACTAATATATACAAGATCTATACAGATTGTATATCTTCTTTACTATAGGTCATTTACAACACAATATGTAAATGACATTATCTACTTATCTTGTTACACTTATTCAAAACCAATGCCTTTGCAGTAATTTCGAAAGTGGGATAACTTTTATGTATGAACGTTCCATGTTATTCTGTATTAGGTTATGCACTTTAGCATCCACTCCAGACTCTGTCAAACATACAAGTACAAGATCATTAAACTATATGCATTTGTAGAAAACATCCATAAAATACGGAAATTACACACAATAGGGAAACATGACAAAATATGACGAAACTTTACTTTGATGAACTTTAGTGCATCTGTTTGAGTCACTTTAGTGCATCCGTTTGGTCAAGTGAATGAATTTCAGACAACATCAAACGAAGCTCTACCTGATGTGTCCTGATTTGACTTATGATACTCAGACATCAAATGTGCAGTTTAGTACTCGAACGAACATTTAAAATATTTGCTAATCATTAAAAAAAACAAAATAAGGTACAACGCAACTACCATAGTCCTTCCGGTGCTTTGCCGTACAAGTGATGTAGATCTTCCATGGTAATTTGTCACTTGAGGAAGATTGGTGGAGATACTATTCATTTCCTCACTCAACTCTGATATTGAATTCTCTATAGTTGGGGCAACAACTTTCAGTGGATTAACTAGCACTTGCACAAGAACAAGTGTGAATAGGAAGCCTGTTTCAACTAATTCAAGATCTGATTTAAATCAATTGCTGAAAAAGGTCAAATTTGTCAAAGAACGCTATTCCATATCATGTGTCCTGACTTGACTTCTAATACTCAGACAAACAGCTTTCCACTTGAAATTTGAAAATAATTTAAGTTGATATAGGACACCACGTAAGAAGCTGACACTAATTCTGATCGAAAAAGCTGGGTTTGAAATTTTCAAATACAGAGATCAGTTATCATGAAAAGCAATGACGATCATAAACAAGCATGTATACTAGCTAACTATACGGACCTTCACCATCATTATCTTTTGCCTATAATATTAAACGTTACAGGGATTATATACATCACAAAACATGATACATTACTTTTTTATAATCAGAGTTTCCACCAGGTGCTGGAGGTGTACAAATAGTAAACCTCAATATGAAAGATATTTATAATCTTAAGTATAAAAAGGGGAGATATAGTCAATGCTAACAAATTCTAACCACAATTCATCGTTTTGGTTGTGATCAACAGTTTATGCCACCAACCCAACAAAGTGTTTCCTATGATATTCTCGAGTCTCCATCTGGATCTCCTNTTAAACGTTACAGGGATTATATACATCACAAAACATGATACATTACTTTTTTATAATCAGAGTTTCCACCAGGTGCTGGAGGTGTACAAATAGTAAACCTCAATATGAAAGATATTTATAATCTTAAGTATAAAAAGGGGAGATATAGTCAATGCTAACAAATTCTAACCACAATTCATCGTTTTGGTTGTGATCAACAGTTTATGCCACCAACCCAACAAAGTGTTTCCTATGATATTCTCGAGTCTCCATCTGGATCTCCTAACATGTTTCATATCAACCCTCGTGCTAGTGAGCTTCTATTTGTGACCCGTGGTTCATTACAAGTTGGATTTGTTGAGAGAAAAAATGCACTTTACAAATCAGACACTTTAGACTGGTGATATCTTCGTGTTACCTAAAGGACTTGTTCATTTTCAGTATAACTCTAATACTACAGAACCCGCTTTAGCTGTACAAGCTTTTGGGAGCGCGAGTGCAGGGACTTAGTCTATTGCAAATAGTGTGTTTTAATACAGTGAATTCTGAAATTTTACATCCAATTATAAATGTCATACAACAAAACTTACCTTTGGATGTTACAAAATTGGTAACTTCTTGCTATTGTTAGTATATAATAGCTAAAACCTGTAACCTAACGTCGTGGCACATGGTATGTTGACATGGTGATACATTCACTAGCAACAAACATGATGTTGATACAATTGTCTTAGCGAGTGTTTTAATCCAAATCTAAAATCCTCTTGTCTAAATTAATTAGGGCATCACAACGTAACTAAAATCTATTCAAAAGAATTAGGGCGTCATTGTGTAAAATTAGTGCATCGCAGTTATAAAATCCCATTCAGACATTTTATCAAACACATGATGTGCAGTTTTTTGTAAACATGTTTTTCATGTATTTATTTCTGAATTTCGTTTCAAAATAACTATTCTATACAATGAATCATGTCAATAAACTCTGAAAATCGTTAAATCTATAAACAAAGATGATGATTAACGTATCAAATTTCATAAAAACAAATACCTAACTCAATATGAACGATTCGTACTAATAAAACAACAACAATCACATATATAAGCTTTATAATTAGCAAAAATAACAAAGCTATTATCGAATTTAGTTACATACCTTAATTTGATCTTCGATTTGATAAATTATCATGAAATGATATTGAATCTGACAACATGATATTGATCTGATAACACGAAATCAGTTACATACCTTATTGAATACGATAACACGATATGACTTTGTGATGAGATGATTTCGTGAATCTTCGTGGTAGTGATTTCGTGAATCTGGTACTGAGAGAAAAAAGTCCAGGTGATGGAATCAGAGAATGAGGAAAAAGGAAAAATGAAAAAAAATAGGCATTATAAATGAAAAGTGCGAATTTACAAAACTTTCCCTTAAAGAATGAAGAAAAATACGATTAGGTCCTTGTAGTTTGGTGTGAAAAAAGGGAGGGGAAGGAGGGGCTGATTTGTACACTTTTATCACTTTTCTACCAAAGTGGACTTTTTTCATGATCTCACCTATATATATATATATATATATATATATATATATATATATATATATATATATATATATATATATATATATATATATATATATATATATATATATATATATATATATATATATATATATATATATATATATATTGGTAAAAGGGTTTACCTCCGGTAAAATAAGAACATATATATTTTTATTATGCATATTTATATAAACACGTGCTAACGTGAATATTAATATAATTATTATATATTTTTAGACAGAATATTTAAATCCTAATTCTCTCGAATGTTTTGTATAAGTTCTTTGCTCGAGTTTATCTTGTATTTTCTTTAATTTATTTATGAGTTTGGCTATCGAATTTAATGTTTTATATAAATTCAAGCTTTTCGAGCCGAGCTTAAACTTTGATGATTAAAGCTCGTCAAGCTATAAAGCCAAGCTCAAACATACCTTATAATTTTCTAACCTCGCTCAAGCCCTTTCAAGCTTGAACTCGGCTTAACTCGATTACAATCTTAGTTTTTTAGCCGACTAATTTACGGGTCAGAGCCAAGTACGTATATTATTTCTCAACACTTCACAAGTATAAACACATGGATAGAATATAAGCGGCCACATATAATATAACTTCTACATACTATATAATTGTTCTAAGATATTTATACAAGAAAGTTCAAGACGAATCATGTGTTAGAAAAGTGGATGGAAACAGGCCAACAGGGAATAAGTTTTGGGCCACAAAAAGTGTTAAATGTGACTTGAAAAGAAATAAGGAAGACATCTATTTGAAATTCTTGGAGTGAAAACAAACAATTGTTTGATTCTCATATCCAACGTAAAATGCATGTAGAGTGGCTTAAAGTGAACAAATATGTAGTTTTTTCTTTTAAGTGCAAAATTATCTACCAAGTTCATAATTTATTTGAAAAGTCATCTCTTTAAGATGATATGGTTTAATTTGGTTGCATTTTTGTCAATGTTCCAATTTTATATAAGGAATGATAAACAAAGGTTGAATAACAGATAAAAGTCACAAAACTAAGTAAAGAACTCATCCAAATTACCAAAATACTGCCAAAATTCATTGGTGATACTTTACCTAATCTGTTTTCAAAGAACCATAATCATATAACCTCCATATAAAATCTCAACTAAGATGTACACTTCACCCTTGACCACCTGAGAAATCAAAGATGATGCACTAAGAAGATGGTCAGCCAACAATCTTCATAACACCACCAGAAACAGCCTTTTGATAGTAGTCGTCTTCAATCTTCTGCAAAACCTCATCAATAACCTTTCCATCAATGCAGCCAGAAACCAACAAATGTCCCATGATTTCCCCAAAGTTGTTGGGTGCTTTAGGTAAATCAATAGCAATATCATCCAATAGCGAACCATAGCTGATACACCCATTTCCTAAATCAGCTTCCTTGACAAGCTTCTTCGAGAACAGATAGTTTAAAAGTTTAGAAACGGGTTCGACACACGGCGGGCTTTTATCCAAGGCGAGTGAAATGGATTCCTTAACAAACTCCGAATGGTATTCGGGGGAATTCAATTCTTTTACACATTGCAACGCTTCATCCAGCATACGCACACTGAAATATTCCTCGAGTAAAGAGACTGATTTTTTCTTGAGTTCATCTGTAGTCTTCACTCTCGGTTTTGGAGTTAGCACAGTTAGATTCCCAAAACTCTCTGCACGAACAGGAGAGATGGGAGTCGCGGGCCCAGCGCTATTTTGGACTACAGCACTAGATCTACCGCCATTGAAGCTGTTGCTACGTTGAGGGAGAAAATTCTTATTCGCAAACGGCGTCTTTCTGGGTACCGGTGATTGAGGTCCTCTTGGCATTGATCGGGACCTGCCGACCACCTCCCAGCTATCATCATTGTCGATCACAGGCATGCCTGGAATTTGTGTTCCTGGTAACCCAGGCATCATGCCCCCACCACCAGGACGATTCACGGGGGTTGCTCCTCCTTGTGTTCCACCAGTAGCCAGTGCACGATTGTTTCTTAAACTTGCTGTAGAGCCAGGACGAAGTCCCATGTTCTTCTCTGCTTCATTGTGGATTTCTGTTATTGTTTTGGCTTTCACCTGGAATGCAGATGGCATAGATCAGATATAACACAGAGAAAAAAAATATATATACATATTTTTAACTTATAAATAATAACTCAACTTGGGTTATGTTTTTGTCTCTAATGACTAATACTCAAATGGGCCAGCATAAAAGTTTAGTTAAGGAAAGAGTCCAAAGTCGTATTTTTTTGATATAAGCCGCAGTCCGCCTAAGTCCTAAATCACTGTATATAATAACTACATACAACTAACTAGATTAGTATTGTAATAATATAGTTTTTGTAATCATATTTCAAAAAAGTGCATCAGGCAGCCAGCCCGTACAAAAGGTACCTGATTTGACCCATTACACAACACACTGACCCGACTATTTATACAATAAAAAAAAAGGAAAACAAATAGTACCTCTTCCCGCCTAGGAATCCATTTATTTGAGCGGAGATCAATAACATCACGAACCAAAAACCTCATACGTGGTGCAAGCTGTTGGTTTGATTGAAGTTCTTTCAGTCGGATAAAGTACGCATCATTGATACGTTTTGATTTTGGGCTTTCATCAAGTTGTTTGCCTATTGTCTGGAAAAACTGGCATATTGCCTCCACGTTCTCTTCCGCAGGACAAATTTTACTGTCGGGTCCTAAAAGCTCCTGAACGATGTGATGAACAATCTTTTCAGGCACCATGTTCTCCTTCAAAAGCTCACCGATCAAACGAATGTTTCCAAGTATACGAATCTTAACAATTTTTTCTTTATCTCTACGCTCGGACTCTTGCTCAAGGGCGGTCATCTGCCTTATTTCTTCCCTCATTTTATCTGCGCCTTCAAAAGCCTCTTGGCAGTTATTTAACAACACCCGTTTGAACGTTATCTCTTTTCCACCAGGTTCATTGGATGGAAATGGTGGGAGCTTCATGTTCAGATCAGAACATAATTGAGCGTACATCTGGCAAAATGTAGGCTCGAGAACAGCTTTGTCAAATATTAAGGATATAACACCCTGTAACACAAACAGCAATGATATTATCAGTGTGGATATAAATACAGAATAACTTACATGGGTATTTTTGGGTTTGCTATTTGGAATCGATTTATCAGTTTCTTACTATTTAAAATAAACAGATTCTATTTCTTATTAGGGATCAGATATTCAGTTTTGGATACTCAGATGGTGAAACAAACTTACTCATTTACTCTCTTTTTTATCTAATTCGAATAATTTATTTCAACGTTTCATAATCGAAGCGAGTTCCATATCAGAAGAATTCTCAATAACCTAGGCCAGTTTCCACAATAATGTCGTTTTAGGTTGGTGTATCTATTAATTCCTAAAATACTGAGATTCCCAAACATCCCCTAAATGAAAGAATATATGCGGTAGATACAAACCTTTAAAATATCAGCTGTTGTGATTCCTGAGTTGATAAGTTGGCCTTTCAGAAGATCAAACTTCTCTGGAGTCAGCTTGTTCAAGATACTGAAAAGTCAAGCAAAGTCAAAATTAAGTAATTACAAGAATGAAACACGAGTTCTTATTCTTTACGGAAGTAGTAGGCATAAGAATGCAGTAGAGCTTCATTATGATTTTACCCTTTCACTGTCTTCAAGACACGATCCTTCTCAGAAAGAGCCCCCTTCTTAGCTGACCACGGCACCTCGGCTCTAATGAGTGCAGGAGTAGGGCCATTCTGTTAAGATAGCAAAAAAAAGTCAACTTATAGGCAATATTTTGAAGATGAATGCGCACCAAGAACTTACGAGAAATCTGTAAAAATGACATTTTCTTAGTAAAGTACTGACCCCTTGGGGAGAGATATGTGTTCTGCTAAACTGTGAATTCAGTTGGTCCTGTTGCCTGTTGTCTCGGCCAGCATTTGAACGTGCACGCCAGTCACGCTCATCATACTCCGCGTAACGTAGCTGACCCAAATTAGGCAGCTGCAGAAATTGAAATCATCATATTAAAAAGAATAAACATTAACAGATAAAGAATAATGCATGGTTGAAATTATATTATAGCTAAATATGGAAGTATGAACATATACTTACAGTTGATTCTGATTTGGTCCAGCTCTGCTCCTCACCAACAAAAAAGTCGGTGCCAACTTCTTTTTTCACTTTAAGAATCTCTTCAGAGATATGTGCAACCTACTCAAAAGAAACGGGCAATATATCAATTTGCTGTGGTGATGGAAAAGAAAAACAAAACATTTTAAAGAGAAAAAGCGCTGATCAGATGTACGAACCTCCCTAAGTAGTAACAGCTGGTCTCTGGTATAACGAACACGCTCACGAACTTCAAAGTGTGAATCACCAGTCTAAAAAAGAAGATATGATGTTAGAAATTTGACCACATTTAGTAAAGCATTAATAACTAAGATATCAAATATGACGACAACTTTAGTGCCAATAAAATAATATCAAAAAGAAAACAGATAGATAAATACGTTACATGACAAAATTTATATACCACGTGCTAGATATTGTGCTTATTTAGCAATTTCCATGCACCATATAAATTTAAGTCCATATTTACAGCAGCGTAAACTTATTTGACATGCCAAGAACTAGGGAGTTTAGGAAATCTAATTTAACCACAACAAATTCCCTATTACTGTCACAACCGTTAACGACCATAAATCAGGGAAGATACCAGCATAATTACCCATAATTAAAATTCAATCTACGCTAACAAACTTAGCTTAACGAAACATAAGCATATCAATATAGAACTATCAACTATACTCTGTAACTGTAAATCCACGATCATTTTCTTATGTAAAATAGACTCCATCTAAGGGGCGGATTAGAGGATTAGTGGCTTATCGGGAGTTTTAAATTCTGAAAGCCCAATAAGCTAACTATTTTCCGCTTACGAGCTTATCAACTTGAGCTTTATGAACTTAAATAAGCCATAAGCTCAAGCTGATTACCCAAAAACAGAAAATAATAAGTTTATCGGCTATTCCAAACTTCAACAAACATTCAGAACCAAAAACGCCAAAAACTAACTGAAAGTCTAGGTTATCAACTAAAATAAGCCCAATAAGGGAGTTCTTTTCTGCTTACTAGGTTATCAACTAAAATAAACCATATGAAGCGGATGACCGGATTTTCCAAAATTCAACAACACCCAATCAAAACACCCCTGATACCCTAGCTTGAAATAGGTTCCGGACAATGAATAAATTGAAAACATAACAATCACAGTTACCAGACGCAAATATCAATTACAATAACAACCTCAAAAAAATAATTCTAGTAATTCAACTAAGGGGGTGTCTGGATCAGCTAATTTCCGGCTTTTATCTGCTTACTGACATCCAGAAAAAGCCCGATAAGCTAACTCTTTTCAGTCTACTAGGTAATCAGCTTGAGCTTTCTTAAAAAACCATAAGCTCAAGCTAATCACCGGTAACCTGAAAAGAGTGAAATTATCTGCTTTTCCAAATGAGTAAATTACACCGTTCGTCCCTGTGGTTTGGCCAAAATAGCATCGCAAGTCCCTCGACTTTCATTTTTGCATGGTCGGTCCTTATAATAAAGTTTTATAACGTCATTAGTCCCTATCACTAACAGCCGTTAAGTTAGTCCATTAAGTTATACGTTTTCTAACGTTTTTATCCGTTTTCGTCTGTTTTTATAAGTTTTCGTCCGTTTTATACGTTTTCTAACATATAAACACAGAAAGAAACGTACGAAAACGTATAATAACATATGAAAACGGACAAAAACGTATAAGAGCGGGTGAAAACGTATAAGAACGGGCAAAAATGGATGAAAACAGATAAAAATGTACGAAAGCGTATAAAACGTGCGAAAACTTATAAAAATGGACGAAAATGTATAAAAACGGATGAAAATGTATGAAACGAATGAAAACTTATAGAAACGGACGAAAACAGATAAAAACAGACGAAAACAGATAAAAACGTAAGAAAACGTATAACTTAACGGATTAACTTAATGGCTGTTAGTGATAGGGACTAATGACGTTACAAAACTTCATTACAAGGACCAACCATGCAAAAATAAAAGTCGAGGGACTTGCGATGTTATTTTGGCCAAACCACAGGGACGAATGGTGTAATTTACTCTTTCCAAATTAAACAACCGATTAAACCCAAATAAAATAAGCTAATCCAAAACACCCCAAAGACCCTAAATTCCAATCTTTTTTACCAATTAGCCAAATAACAATTACATTAACAATAACAAAAAACCAAACACAAACCCTAGTTACATTACAAACAACATTATTAAAAAAAAAAAAAAAAAAAAAAAAAAAAAAAAAAAAAAAAAAAAAAAAAAAAAGACAACCTTAAAGTTGTAACAGGGACATGTGGACGAAGAACAGGAACATCAGATGACCAAAAACAATCCTATGCCTTTGAAAACCATTACCACCACCACCACCACCTGGTCTTAAACTTATACCAACTGTTTTATCAGCCATCATTAACTTCTTTTATTTAGTACTAACAAATTAAGAAAATAAAAAAAACGATTGAATGTTATGGGATTGAATAGGGTTTTGTTCAATGAGAGAATTTGGGGGTGTTTGCGAATGAGAAGAAAGTGTTTATAAAGAGGAGTGTTTTGTTTTGTGATAAGAATGGTACCTAGATTATTCTTGTCATCAAATTTTGGTCATTCCACTTTCAATTTTGTATAAATAGTGATAAAAAAAAGAGTATAACTGGGCTATTATTCGCGCATAGCGGCGATGGTATATAGTTTGCGATAATATTCGGTTGTGTTAGCTTGCGTCTGTGTATTTATTTACTTTTTGGTGTATTTATGGTGTATTTACTTTTTGCGTCTGTGTATTTATAAAGAGGAGTGTTTTGTTTTGTGATAAGAATGGTACCTAGATTATTCTTGTCATCAAATTTTGGTCGTTCCACTTTCAATTTTGTATAAATAGTGATAAAAAAAGTCGAGTATAACTGGGCTATTATTCGCGTATAGCGGCGCTGGTATAGTTTTTGGTAATATTCGGTTGCGTTAGCTTGTGTCTGCGGATTTATTTACTTTTTGGTGTGTTTATGGATGTGATTTAAAAGTAACGGTCGTGTTGTATGTGTGCGGCTTCCTCTGTTTTTAGTAAAAAGATTATTATGACGACAAGCATGTGGTTTGGTTTTCCAGTTGGCAGTTCAGTTATAATAGTTCAGGTGGTGCGGAGTTGTGTTTATTATGTGTGTGTATTCAGTTTCGTGTATTATTTGCTTGAATCGTTAAATGGAATCATTGTATGTTTTTACTGACAACAATAACAACATACTCAATCCCGCCAGAACCGGGTATGTGGGAGTGGAATATAGACATATCCTACCCATACCCCTAGGATAGACCTGAAAGTAAAGAGAATGCTTCCAGAAGACCTCCGACCAACGTAAATGTGCAGGTGAGTGTGCTCAAGAGATACGAGCATGTGAAAGTGCAAAAACAAGGACAAGTAATTTACATAAAAATAATTTTTTTTTATTAAGCAAAGCCCGTGTTCAGGTTTCAGTTGTATCCATGTTGCTCGAAATAATTTTGAAACATATCAACTATCCATTTCTAGATCATTGTATGAAAATATTTAGAGTTAATTGCATTTTTGGTTCCCGTGGTTTGGCCAAAGTGCATGTTTGGGCCTTAAAACTTTAAAAGTGCAGTTGACGTCTTTATTTTGTAGTTTGAGTTGCATGTTTGGTCTTTGAGCCAAAGTTAAATGATTAAACTACCCCCTCTTTCCATCGGGACCAAAAATGCAATTTACTCATTTATAATTTCTTTTCAGTTTTTCACAAGCTACGTCCATGTGATTTGCACACAAAGTCACATCCAGTCATTTTTTTCAAATTTCTCTCACGAATCATCCCAATTGTTGTCAAATTTTGCCGATTTCGTCCTTTTTGCCAACGATCGTTAGCATTTAACATTTCGTCCGATTTTATATCTTTTACCCATTTTCTTATGTATTTGTCTGTTTTTATATGTTTTTCGTCCGTTTTTATACGTTTTGCCCGTTTCTAACGTATTCATACGTTTTTGTCCGTTTTTATACGATTTCATCCGTTTTTATACGTTTACGTTTGTTTTTATCTGTATTCAAACGTTTTTATCCCTTTTATACGTTATCTTCTGTTTTAATATGTTTTCTTTGTAAAAACTGAAAAGAAAATATAAATGGGTAGTTTAGTCATTTAACCCAGGGACCAAACATGCATCCTAAACTTCAAAACATGGACGTTTACTGCACTTTTAAAGTTTTATGAACCAAACTTGACATTTGGCCAAATCACAGGGACCAAAAATGCAACTAACAATATTCATTCTTTAAGTAATTAATGTCATGTATACTCACATTCGGACCGACCGAGACAGGACCGGACTGGACCGACCACATTCGGTCTGGTCATCGGTCTTGGCTTTTTGGCTAATTTGATCCTCGGTCCGGTCCGGTCCGGGACCGATGCTTACCCCTAATAAATAGTACTCCGTAATATTTTAACACATGTGCAAAGTAATACCTATAAGTGATTGCATATTTTATATTATTTTTTGAAGGGTGGAGGGGAGGGGTGTAGAATTTTATTTTTTAATTGCAATTAATAATGTTCATTCTTTAAGTAATTAATGCCATGTACACTTTATGGAAGATTATTTATTTATTTATTTAAGAGCACTTGGTATGGTAACCAAAATTCTTGGTTAAACTTTAACCAAGTCCAAATTAAAGCGAGGTTACTATACCGCCCCCTAAATTTGGTTAAAGGTTTACGAATTTGGTTAACCACTTAACGCGGCGTGAAAAGGGTGTTTTTTTGTTGCTTTAACGTGGTGAAACTTTAACCACCATACCGTGTGTTGTGTGAAAGTTTAACTCAGTTATTTTAGTTGAGTTATGATAAAAGTGGGACCCAAAATGTTAAGTTAAGATTGAGTTATGATACCGTTTTTTTTTTTTTTTTTTAAGGTGAAATGGTTAAAGCTGATGTGGCGCTGACGTGACACTTGGTGAAAGCTTAACCAAGATTATGATAACGAATGCTCTAACGAAGATATTGAATACTTAAAATATTAAGCATTACAACAAATAAAGCACCAGTTATAAACTAATTAAGCACAATTTTCCAACATATTCTCTATTAACTTTTCAATTAATGTCATTTTTAAAACACTTATTCAATTAATATAATTTAAACGCTCTCAATGAAAAAAGAGATTTGCTAATGAATGCCCACTGGGCAATTGATAAAATATAAAAAATGCATTTAATGTATAGTTAATACATTCAAACTTTTATTTTTTTAATCAAAAATGCATTTAATAAACATTAATTAAATTATTAAATTACTATAATTTGATTTTTCATTTAATGTACTCAAACTTTCCATTCACTTACATATTCTCTATTAATTTTTCAATTAATGTCATTTTTAAAACACTTATTCAATTAATATAATTTAAACACTCTCAATGCAAAAAGAGATTTGCTAATGAATGCCCACTGGGCACTTGATAAAATATAAAAAATGCATTTAATGTATAGTTAATACATTCAAACTTTTATTTTTTAATCAAAAATGCATTTAATAATGTTGGTCCCTTTTTACCCAGTTAAGTTAACTATGAAGTTAATCTAACCGTGCATTACGGCATAATGATGTAGTGAGGTTCTTTGATAAAACAAGATATAAGAATAAAACGTAAATCAAAACACAAGGTAATTTTTAACGTTTAATTCTTATTAGATTTCACGGAAGTAGTAGGCATAAGAATGCAGTAGAGCTTCATTATGATTTTACCCTTTCACTGTCTTCAAGACACGATCCTTCTCAGAAAGAGCCCCCTTCTTAGCTGACCATGGCACCTCAGCTCTAATGAGTGCAGGAGTAGGGCCATTCTGTTAAGATAGCAAAAAAAAGTCAACTTATAGGCAATATTTTGAAGATGAATGCGCACTAAGAACTTACGAGTAATCTGTATAAATGACATTTTCTTAGTAAAGTACTGACCCCTTGGGGAGAGATATGTGTTCTGCTAAACTGTGAATTCAGTTGGTCCTGTTGCCTGTTGTCTCGGCCAGCATTTGAACGTACACGCCAGTCACGCTCATCATACTCCGCGTAACGTAGCTGACCCAAATTAGGCAGCTGCAGAAATTGAAATCATCATATTAAAAAGAATAAACATTAACAGATAAAGAATAATGCATGGTTGAAATTATATTATAGCTAAATATGGAAGTATGAACATATATACTTACAGTTGATTCAGATCTGGTCCAGCTCTGCTCCTCACCAACAAAAAAGTCGGTGCCAACTTCTTTTTTCACTTTAAGAATCTCTTCAGAGATATGAGCAACCTACTCAAAAGAAACAGGCAATATATCAATTTGCTGTGGTGATGGAAAAGAAAAACAAAACATTTTAAAGAGAAAAAGCGCTGATCAGATGTACGAACCTTGCTAAGTAGTAACAGCTGGTCTCTGGTATAACGAACACGCTCACGAACTTCAAAGTGTGAATCACCAGTCTAAAAAAGAAGATATGATTTAGTAAAGCATTAATAACTAAGATATCAAAGATGACAGACAACTTTAGTGCCAATAAAATAATAGCAAAAAGAAAAACATGACAAAATTTATATACCACGTGCTACATATTGTGCTTATATTTAGCAATTTCCAAGCACCATATAAATTTATGTCCATATTTACAGCAGCGTAAACTTATTTGACATGCCAAGAACTAGGAGTTTAGGAAATCTAATTTAACCACAACAAATTCCCTATTACTGTCACAACCGTTAACGACCATAAATCAGGGAAGATACCAGCATAATTACCCATAATTAAAATTCAATCTACGCTAACAAACTTAGCTTAACGGAACATAAGCATATCAATATAGAACTATCAACTATACTCTGTAACTGTAACTCCACAATCATTTTCTTATAGGTGTAAAATAGACTCCATCTAAGGGGCAGGATTAGAGGATTAGAGGATTAGAGGCTTATCGGGAGTTTTAAATTCTGAAAGCCCTAGCTAACTATTTTCCGCTTACGAGGTTATCAACTTGAGCTTTATGAACTTGAATAAGCCATAAGCTCAAGCTGATTTCCCAAAAACAAAAAACAACAAATTTATCGGCTATTCCAAACTTCAACAAGCATTCAGAACCAAAAACGCCAAAAACTAATTGAAAGTCTAAACACCCCCCAAGACCGCAAGTATAAACACTTATCCAAATAATAAATGCATCGAATATAACAATTACGATAACAAATACAAATATCAGTTACAATAACTACTTCAATAAAAACCAAACATAAACCCTAGTGACAAATCAATTAAGGGGGTGTCAGGATCAACTTATTTCCGGGTTTTATCGGCTTATTGAAATCCAGAAAAAGCCCAATAAGCCAAATGCTCTGACCGGCTTTTCCAGATTTCAACAACACCCAAAAGAAAATTGGCTAATCGAAACACCCCTGATACCCTAACTTGAAATAGGTTCCGGACAATGAATAAATTGAATCCATAAAAATCACAGTTACCAAACGCAAATATCAGTTACAATAACAACCTCAAAAAAATAATTCTAGTTACAATTCAACTAAGGGGGTGTCTGGATCAGCTAATTTCCGGCTTTTATCTGCTTACTGACATCCAGAAAAAGCCCGATAAGCTAACTCTTTTCAGTCTACGAGGTAATCAGCTTGAGCTTTCTTAAAAAACCATAAGCTCAAACTAATCACCGGTAACCTGAAAAGAGTGAATTTATCAGCTTTTCCAGATTTCAACAACCGATTAAACCCAAATAAAATAAGCTAATCCAAACACCCCATAGACCCTAAATTCCAATCTTTTTTACCAATTAGCCAAATAACAATTACATTAACAATAACAAAAAACCAAACATAAACCCTAGTTACATTACAATTCAGTTAAGCAGGCGTCTCAATCAGCTTATTTTCTAGTCTTGTCCCCCTATCAAAATTCGGAAAAACCCGACACTCACACCCTTCTCAGTTTATAAGCTAATCAACTAAACCTTTGTTGACAATCTCTTTAGCCGAAAAAAGTGAGTTTATCGGCTTTTCCGAATTTCAACACAAAGTCAAACACCAAAACATTAAATTAATCCAAGAATCAATCNGCCTTTGAAAACCATTACCACCACCACCACCACCTGGTCTTAAACTTATACCAACTGTTTTATCAGCCATCATTAACTTCTTTTATTTATTGAATAGGGTTTTTTTTAATGAGAGAATTTGGGGGTGTTTGCGAATGAGAAGAAAGTGTTTATAAAGAGGAGTGTTTTGTTTTGTGATAAGAATGGTACCTAGATTATCGTTGTCATGAAATTTTGGTCGTTCCACTTTCAATTTTGTATAAATAGTGATAAAAAGGTCGAGTATAACTGGGCTATTATTCGCGTACAGCGGCGCTGGTATATAGTTTTTGGTAATATTCGGTTGCGTTAGCTTGCGTCTGTGTATTTATTTACTTTTTGGTGTATTTATGGATGTGATTTAAAAGTAACGGTCGTGTTGTATGTGTGTGTCTTTCTCTGTTTTTAGTAAAAATATTATTATGACGGCAAGCATGTGGTTTGGTTTTCCAGTTGGCAGTTCAGTTATAATAGTTCAGGTGGTGCGGAGTTGTGTTTATTGTGTGTGTGTATTCAGTTTCGTGTATTATTTGCTTGAATCGTTAAATGGAATCATTGTATGTTTTTACTGACAACAATAACAACATACTCAATCCCGCCAGAACGGGGTATGTGGGAGTAGAATATAGACATATCCTACCCATACCCCTAGGATAGACCTGAAAGTAAAGAGAATGCTTCCAGAAGACCTCCGACCAACGTAAATGTGCAGGTGAGTGTGCTCAAGAGATACGAGCATGTGAAAGTGCAAAAACAAGGACAAGTAATTTACATAAAAATATATTTTTTTTTTATTAAGCAAAGCCCGTGTTCAGGTTTCAGTTGTATCCATGTTGCTCGAAATAATTTTGAAACATATCAACTATCCATTTCTAGATCATTGTATGAAAATATTTAGAGTTAATTGCATTTTTGGTTCCCGTGGTTTGGCCAAAGTGCATGTTTGGGCCTTAAAACTTTAAAAGTGCAGTTGACGTCTTTATTTTGTAGTTTGAGTTGCATGTTTGGTCTTTGAGCCAAAGTTAAATGATTAAACTACCCCCTCTTTCCATCGGGACCAAAAATGCAATTTACTCATTTATAATTTCTTTTCAGTTTTTCACAAGCTACGTCCATGTGATTTGCACACAAAGTCACATCCAGTCATTTTTTTCAAATTTCTCTCACGAATCATCCCAATTGTTGTCAAATTTTGCCGATTTCGTCCTTTTTGCCAACGATCGTTAGCATTTAACATTTCGTCCGATTTTATATCTTTTACCCATTTTCTTATGTATTTGTCTGTTTTTATATGTTTTTCGTCCGTTTTTATACGTTTTGCCCGTTTCTAACGTATTCATACGTTTTTGTCCGTTTTTATACGATTTCATCCGTTTTTATACGTTTACGTTTGTTTTTATCTGTATTCAAACGTTTTTATNGTTGTTTACAGCAACCATCCGATCCGTCAATTCAATGTTTGAGACTGAGGATGGGTCTTTTAAAAAAATTTGTGAACTCAGGATGGCAGGTAAAGAGCCAAGGTTAAAATCCTGAGTATAATCACAACCCAGTAACCTTTGTAAAGCACATGAAAGGAATCTAGGATAGGAGACATAGTCAATCCTAGAGTCCTTCAGCAGCTTGGTTACGAGATCACTGTAAATGATCTCTCCAATGTCGACATTGACTCCTGTCATCAGGCAATAAGACATCATCAACTGCATAGAATTAATTTGTTCAGTTGATGAGTGATTTCCGCCGAGGACCTGAATCACAAAGGTGAATAGGATCCTCCAACCCGCGGGAAAGGAGTTCTTGGTGACAGGAGTTTTGTCCAAGTTTTCAGGTTTCAGAGCTATTCTTTTCAGCCCCATTTTAACCACATCAGGGTGTGGGGCTTCAGTGTAAATTCCATTGTTGTAATCCAGCCCTGTTGAGGAGCAAAAAGTTTGAAAATCCAGTGTAAACCTTTTTGTCCCATTTAAAACTGAAAAACTGATAAGGTATTCCCTGAGAGGTCGTTGTACATCTTTATCAGTGGGAGGTGACGGGTCATAGGCCACTGCAGTTGCCCACAACTCACTGAGGTAGTTGTGGTACTGAAAGTAGGGTGTAGAGGTGAAGGCCTGGTATAAAGGGCAGTTATACAAAAATTTAACAATGTCTTTGTAGGCAGAAACATTTGATGGATAAGAAAAATTGCCAACGACATTGTTAGTTTTGAAGGTTACATCACCCGGAGTCAAAGGTGCCCATTGATGTGCAACTTGGATTCCTTGGTTTGTTGCCATTATTTGTATCAGTAAAAGATTTTGAAAAGGTCTTGAATGGCAAATATAGATCACCAGATGGTCACAAGTTGATTCCAACAAGATCGCTGTCGTGAAATAATCTATATGATATCAAGAGGATTGATACAAAGATGGATATCTTTATATATGCCCTTTTTGACCAAGAAAAGTATTTTGAAAACTTGTTTTGGGTTGACAATATTACACACACTTTGCTTTTGAAAATTTTGAGTAGAATTTATTTAAAGATTTTTGTGTGTGTGTGTTTTTGAAGGAGAAGGGGAGTATTTATAGAGTGGTGGATTAGGGTTAGGAATTTCAATGGGTTTATGATTTTGAGAATCAAAATAAATAATCCATTTGAAGTCCGCATTTATTGCCACCACTCCACTTCTTCATAATTTTCGCACCTGTTCATTTGAACAGTTGCGCAGTTCTGCAAAAGTCACTTTTGCAGGTATTAAAATATCACAAGATATTTTATGTGAGAGAGAGCAGTTAATGCCAAGTGGGATAACTGGTGATAATGTGGGGGCCCAAGATGTGGATGCCAGAAAGGTAAAAGACATATATTCCTATATTAAATAAGAATTCAGTTACCAACCTAGG
>LBNU01013022.1:0-12667 GCA_014162995.1 Artemisia annua | reverse complement strand
GTGGAACTTGTATTCACTAACACTTAAACCTATGACTCTCACTCAACACCTAGTGTTGACTTTTTAAGCATGTATCCTAGGTATATCACTACTACGGAGTTATGGCAGAAGGAGGCACTAAACTTGGAGGACTTTCAAACCGGTTATCATTCAAACATAACATATCACTTAGACTTTGGGACCTCATCAATAGTAAAAGTATATCTTTTACTATAAAAACTCTGATAATCAAATGAATGATAACTAAATTTCTATAAACGTCTCTTTTCGAGTCGTTTTCTATTACTGTAACTGTGATTCCATGAAGTAATACCCCAACCCTAAATCCGCTGCGAACCGTGAAAATGGGGGTGTTACATTTAGGTCTCTTTTAAAGACATAAACATCAATTCCGTTAATTTTTGAAAGACTTATAACGTAAAGTAAGACGTTAACTTGTTATGTCTTCTTGTTAAGACATGTACACTTACGACGTATAATAAAATATTTAATGTTTATGTTTTCTAGTCAAAACATGCACATGAAGTTATTAACTTGGTCAAAGACTTTTAATATAAAGTATGCAGTAGGCTAAAAATACTATTGATGCCATCTGGTATGACTTGGTTGGCAGATATTGTATGAAGGTTAGAAAATTGGATGTGTCATGTGTACACTCAATATGGTTCCAACCCAGAAGAAATTTAAGACGCCATTGTATTATCGCATGGGATGAATCCATTATGTCTTGATTGAAGTTTAGAATTTGTTAAATACCTAAGAGTAAGTAATTAACAAACTAGAGTCAAGAACTAATGATGTATTTTGGATGTCCCGCTTGAGAACAGTTTATTGTTACTCAAAATGCTGAGTATATAGAGATTAGTCTCCACTTACAAAAGCAAGTGGGAGCACTTTTAGATTTTGAAGTTATTCAAGAGCTAAATACACAACCTTCAGAGTACACTTGCTAATGTCATACTAAGGTTGTACATGCATACGTTAAACCATAGATTGATATCTCTCATTCATAAATCCGCAAGGATACCCCTAGCACCTGAATGATATAACTTTTTATATCAATGCTAAGAGATATAAGCTAGAGGATCATAGTGAACCTGCTAACTATAGAGATGCATCATCAGATCTTGACTCTGATGAATAGCTCAAAACTATGAATGTTAAGATGCAGTCCTTGGAAGACAATCACTCATGGAGCTTGATTGATCTCTTACCAAATCAGTTTGATTGTGAGGTTAAAAATGAGTTTCTTAAACAAGAAGACTTATAAGGACAAACTTGAACACAGATTTAATGCATGCGTAGTGAAAGGAGTTTACTCGTACTCGAGAAATTGGCTATGATTAAAATCTTCCTACCTACAAACATTAAATGTATAAAGATGATTAATTGTCATACCTGTTTTCATGTAAATGAAATATGACAATAGGATATCAAAACACTTTTCTTGTTGATTACCTTTGCGAGGATGATGAGTAATNAACTTTTTATATCAATGCTAAGAGATATAAGCTAGAGGATCATAGTGAACCTGCTAACTATAGAGATGCATCATCAGATCTTGACTCTGATGAATAGCTCAAAACTATGAATGTTAAGATGCAGTCCTTGGAAGACAATCACTCATGGAGCTTGATTGATCTCTTACCAAATCAGTTTGATTGTGAGGTTAAAAATGAGTTTCTTAAACAAGAAGACTTATAAGGACAAACTTGAACACAGATTTAATGCATGCGTAGTGAAAGGAGTTTACTCGTACTCGAGAAATTGGCTATGATTAAAATCTTCCTACCTACAAACATTAAATGTATAAAGATGATTAATTGTCATACCTGTTTTCATGTAAATGAAATATGACAATAGGATATCAAAACACTTTTCTTGTTGATTACCTTTGCGAGGATGATGAGTAATCAAAAGGGTTTATGAATCCATATAATTTTTATTAATGTATACAAGCTATAAGAATCCAAGTGTGGATTAAATCATGCATCTAAGAGCAAAGATCTTAATTTAATTATATAATCATTAATTTGATTTCGATTAAATAAGATTACTCCTGAGTACTCTGAGAGCAAGTAGGAGCAATGCATTTATTTTCTTAAATCTCATATGTCGTTAACATATAAGAAACAATATTCCATCTAAGCTAGACTTTAATCCTTAGCTTGGAATGAATTGTCTCTTAAGGAATTTAGAAAATAAAACATAAAACCTTGTTGCATGTGTTTATTAGAATAAACATAAACGGTTAATAATCTAAACACAATATGACATGTTATTGAGGGGAGTCTCAATTATCAATCTCACATGATGAAATTGAACGCATGAATGGAAACCTTAAGTTTAACTAATGGATTCATTATGTAAGTCGTATTATGTATTGGATTATTTAATCATTTGCATGAATGCAAGAAGAGTTGCTAACAACAAATATCAAAGTGAAAGTCATTAGATAATTGTTAAACGAACAACCTAATTGACCTGCAAAGGACCAAATATATGTTCAAACGTTTAGATAATTGTTAAATGAACAACCTAATGGACCTGCAAAGGACCAAAGATATGTTCAAACGTTTACGGATATTTCAGGAGCTCTGTTTTGTTTGCATACACGGATGCTCATTAAGCTGAGACGATGCTCAACACTAGTCGTGGTAGGATGTCATCATGAATAATGACACAGCTAACTAGATGTGCTCAATTGAGCGCATTAATGCATTATACATTAAAAGAATAAGAATACTTTACAGTTTGAGAAACTGTTATTATGACTGTCTAAAGTAGGTGTTTTGCTAGCTTCAAACACACCATGGAATATATTGTTGCAATACTCGTATTGTACTTGAATGCACACATACAAAAGTACAATCATCATTCAAAACCTTTCAAGAATTTTGAAACAAGAATTCTCAAAGTTTACTAAGATGCTTACTTACTTGTCTTGTACAACATATTTTGATCAGGGTGGGAACATCGTATTCCGATCTACAAGTAGTCTTGTGCATATCTGTTTTTTAGTATTTGGATAATGGAACTGTAAGAAGTCGTATTATATAATGAATTGATATACCTGGTATAATCGTCTTCATTTATACTACTGTGTTCTATATTTGCATGTTTAATCCATGAATAATTTATTTATTCTAAAATTGTCCATATTAAGTTGAAGATACGGGAGTATCATCGAATTAAGGCAAATGTGAGCGTGCTGGTGATATTTATTTAGAATAAATATTAATTGATGTTTCCACTAAACTCACATGTTGTTCATTGTGATGAACATTGGACTGACCCAACCTTCAAGTATTCACTGCATGGATCGGCGTCAATAGTGAATCTCGCAAATGGTTATGCCTCTTATCCTCATACTTAAGATGCAAGTAGGTCTTGCATGTGTGGAATTTCATTCTTTGATATAGTTAAACGCTGTCCTAAATAAGGTAGTTATAAAAACCATCTTCAGGAGTGATGTGAAACGCATGAATGACACGTGCAGTCAAAATAGGATTTGTTCCTCCACATGTCATGGAGTTAGATACTATTGGGCCCCTCGATGAATTGAACAAATGTTTGTATGGTCGTACCCAAATGAGATTAAGATGAATCTTAATTCACTTGGTAATCTTTTTCATTCACTAGATCGAGAAACATAATAGTTGAACAATTAGAATGACATTTGATCCATGTCTAATGTTCAACATGGTATCTGTAACAAAAGGATGGATGACATATAAACCATTTAAATGAGACGTTTAAGAAACTGACCTCACATATTTCTAGGGGCATTGGCGTGTTGCTAGACGCAAACCTTTCCTTGTATAATTACTTGATTATTATGACGTCGCAAGTGGGAGCTGTTGGAGTATGCTCATGTCATAATAAATAATTATATGGCTAGACGTATGTGAGCCTATGGGGTCTCACACATATACACTGAGGTACCACTTTATATGTCATGTTTATTGTATTTACGATATATAAATAACCTAACGTAACTCAGGATCAATAACGGGCTTCTAATTACTAAGCTTGTACTTAGTATATTGGATTGGACAAAACAAATGGGCAAGCCCATCTTTAATGTCTTGAGGCCGGCCATATGGAGGGGAAAATTTGCATGGGAAGCTTTTGGAGGGGCTATGTGTAACTTGATAATGATAAGATCAAAGTTGATTTGGTCTTTGATTTACCACTTATCACTAATTAACCTACTAAAAACGTTTTCCCCCTTCTCCCTCAAAAGTACGGCTCAAAACAAACACCCCTTGCTAGGGTTTTGTTTTGTTGATCTCTTCCTTTGATTCTTGCTCATTCAAAGGTGATTCCAAGGTTATGGGGTGAAGGACTAGCATCCAAGGGGTATACGGTGAAGTGTAGTGTGGACATATCATAGAGGTGACCTACCTTGGTCACTTGGTTTCATTGGTGATTCATGTACGTTGGTGACGGTCTCCATACGNGACGCAAACCTTTCCTTGTATAATTACTTGATTATTATGACGTCGCAAGTGGGAGCTGTTGGAGTATGCTCATGTCATAATAAATAATTATATGGCTAGACGTATGTGAGCCTATGGGGTCTCACACATATACACTGAGGTACCACTTTATATGTCATGTTTATTGTATTTACGATATATAAATAACCTAACGTAACTCAGGATCAATAACGGGCTTCTAATTACTAAGCTTGTACTTAGTATATTGGATTGGACAAAACAAATGGGCAAGCCCATCTTTAATGTCTTGAGGCCGGCCATATGGAGGGGAAAATTTGCATGGGAAGCTTTTGGAGGGGCTATGTGTAACTTGATAATGATAAGATCAAAGTTGATTTGGTCTTTGATTTACCACTTATCACTAATTAACCTACTAAAAACATTTTCCCCCTTCTCCCTCAAAAACACGGCTCAAAACAAACACCCCTTACTAGGGTTTTGTTTTGTTGATCTCTTCCTTTGATTCTTGTTCATTCAAAGGTGATTCCAAGGTTACGGGGTGAAGGACTAGCATCCAAGGGGTATACGGTGAAGTGTAGTGTGGACATATCATAGAGGTAACCTACCTTGGTCACTTGGTTTCATTGGTGATTCGTGTACGTTGGTGACGGTCTCCATACGATTCTACCGATCACGCTACAAAGGTATAACCTTGTTGTTGTTATTATTTGATTGATCATATGGCTATATGAATCCTTATTAGGTGATGTTTTCCGGTGCGTTTGTATGTTATATAATGCTTGTCATATTCATCATCTCCTATAATATGTATGCAATTCCCCCTAGTTTATGTATATATTGCATTATTTTATGATTGGTGGATGAAAAGTGATCCTTTAAATATGAAGGATCTTCAACATAATCTCGTCCAACATTATTGAAATTGTCATGCTCAATTGTATGTTGAAAATGTTTAAACCTTAAGGGGACGTTTGGTACGAGTGAATCACAAAGGATAGAAATGAAACTTAGAATGAAAATTACACAGAATGAGAATGAGCTTAAGAAAAAGAAAAGATTCTAGTGTTTGGTGTATGCATAAAGTCTAGTAATGGAATGAGTTAGAAAAATGATTCTTGTGTTTGGTATTAACAAGTAATCAAATGAAAACTGAATGTAAATGAACACGAAATCGCAAAAATCTGATTTCGTATATATTTCCACTATTTTCTAAATCACTTTCAACAAGTGTACCGCAAAATTTTCTAATACAAGAAGAAATCAAACTCGAAATCTTCAAAATTAATGATCCTTTTGTTAAATTTTCACTATTACTGCCTCCGTCCCAATTTAATTGTCCATGTTTCTTTTTTGGTATGTCCCAATTTAATTGTCAAATACTATAAATAGATGGGTAAGTTTGGTCAAGTTCACTATACTACTCTTTGTTGAAATTAATATTACGGACTTTGAAGAAGTGTTAATTAATTGGTTAAAAGTAAACCTGTCATTTGGCAAAAAAGTAAAAGAGAGAAAGTAGTAATAATTATGTTTTTCTTAAACCGTGTGTTTTTTGTCAGAGGACAATTATTTTAAGACGGAGGGAGTAGTTGTTAACATTGAATTTCACAAGATGTAGGTCACCAAGGGTTATTATAACTTAATTAATACATAAATAATCTTAATTATCAATACGTAATATGATGGGAATTATGTTAACAAGAGAACCAGAAACATAGAACCTTTTTTTTTCCAATTCGTGAAATAAAAGGAAAACAAATAATTTATAACTATACAATATATGTCGGTTTATTTTGATTTATGTTTGAATGTGGAGATGACCAATAACGTTTGAAAGGACGACGTGACAAGGCCTAGGGCGGCTTTGGCTATTTACACTCCTGACGTGACAAGTGAGCCTTTAGGGACAACAACTCTTATCATGTAAGGGACAAATTGCCCTCATAAAGTTAGCCTTTAGAGATAACGGATCTCATCAAGTAAGTGACAATTTCTCTTATCAAGTGTGCAAGCATTATGGACAACGGCTATCATCATGTAAAGGGCAATTGCTCTCATCAAGTGAGCAAGCGTTTAGGGACAACGACTCCCATCAAGTAAGGTACAATTGCTCTCAACAAGTGAGCCTTTAGGGACAACGGCTTTTATCATGTAAGGGACAAATTCCCCTCATAAAGTTAGGCTTTAGGGACAACGAACCTCATAATGTAAGTGACAATTTCTCTTATCAAGTGTGCAAGCATTAGGGACACCGACTATCATCATGTAAAGGGCAATTGCTGTCATCAAGTGAGCAAGCGTTTAGGGACAACGACTCCCATCAAGTAAGGTACAATTGCTCTCAACAAGTGAGCCTTTAGGGACAACGGCTCTTATCATGTAAGGGACAAATTGCCCTCATAAAGTTAGCCTTTAGGGACAACGAACCTCATAATGTAAGTGACAATTTCTCTTATCAAGTGTGCAAGCATTAGGGACAACGACTATCATCATGTAAAGGGCAATTGCTCTCATCAAGTGAGCAAGCGTTTAGGGACAACGGCTCCAATCAAGTAAGATATAATTGCTCTCAACAAGTGAGCCTTTAGGTACAACTGGCTCTTATCATGTAAGGGACAAATTGCCCTCATAAAGTTAGCCTTTAGGGACAACAGATCTCATAATGTAAGTGACAATTTCTCTTATCAAGTGTGCAAGCATTAGGGACAACGGCTATCATCATGTAAAGGGCAATTGCTCTCATCAAGTAAGCAAGCGTTTAGGGACAACGGCTCTCATCAAGTCAACGTTCATTTCCTCTCATCAAGTGAGCCTTTAGGGACAACGGTTCTCATCATGTAAGGACAAATTGCCCTCATAAAGTTAGCCTTTAGGGACAACAGATCTCATCATGTAAGTGACAATTGCTCTTATCAAGTGTGCAAGCATTAGGGACAACGGCTATCATCATGTAAATGGCAATTGCTCTCATCAAGTGAGCAAGCGTTTAGGGACAACGGCTCCCATCAAGTAAGGTAAAATTGCTCTCAACAAGTGAGCCTTTAGGGACAACGGCTCTTATCATGTAAGGGACAAATTTCCCTCATAAAGTTAACCTTTAGGGACAACGGATCTCATCAAGTAAGTGACAATTGCTCTTATCAAGTGTGCAAGCATTAGGGACAATGGCTATCATCATGTAAAAGGAAATTGCTCTCATCAATTAAGCAAGCATTTAGGGACAACGGCTCAGATAAAGTAAAGTACAATTGCTCTCAACAAGTGAGCCTTTAGGGACACCGGCTCTTANTATCATGTAAAAGACAAATTGCCCTCATAAAGTTAAACGGATATCATCATGTAAGTGACAACAGCTTTTCTCAAGTGTGCAAGCATTAGGGACAACAGCTATCATCATGTAAAGGGCAATTTCTCTCATCAAGTGAGCAAGTGTTTAGGGACAACGGCTTTCATCAAGTAACTTACAATTGCTCTCAAAAAGTGAGCCTTTAGGGTCAACAGCTCTTATCATGTAAAGGACAAATTGCCCTCATAAAGTTAGCCTTTAGGGAAAATGAATCTCATAATGTAAGTGACAATTTCTCTTATCAAGTGTGCAAGAATTAGGGACACCGGCTATCATCATGTAAAGGAAAAATTGCCCTCATAAAGTTAGTGTTTAGGGACAACGGCTCCTATCAAGTAATGTACAATTGCTCTTCACAAGTGAGCCTTTAGGTACAACGGCTCTTATCATGTAAGGGACAAATTGCCCTCATAAAGTTAGCCTTTAGGGACAACGGATCTTATAATGTAAGTGACAATTACTCTTATCAAGTGTGCAAGCATTAGGGACAAGGACTATCATCATGTNTTAGGGACAACGCCTCTTATCATGTAAGGGATAAATTGCCCTCATAAAGTTAGACTTTAGGGACAAATGATCTCATCATGTAAGTGACAATTGCTCTTATCATGTGTGCAACCATTTGACAACGGCTATCATCATGTAAAGGGCAATTGCTCTCATCAAGTGAGCAAGCGTTTAGGGACAACGGCTCCCATCAAGTAAGGTACAAGTGCTCTCAAGAAGTGAGCCTTTAGGGACAATGGCTTTTATCATTTAAGGGACAAATTGTCCTCATAAATTTAGCCTTTAGTGTAGCCTCTTGTAATTTTCCCCTGGATAATAAATGCTAAAACTATGATTGGAGAAATCATCACGTTAATTAATAACTGTTTATACCGGTAACAATTTTTTTTTTTATTCTTGCTATGCTATTTTAATCACAACGAGTATTGTGATTACCGTTTACCTAGGAACGCTTACACACAACCCTTGATAGTCTATTAATCGCGAAATTATTTAAAAACATTTAACGTATAACGTTTAACGTATATATAATTCGCTATTTAACCAAACGCGTTCAAACAAACTCCCGAGCTCACGGAAATTTCCACAAATACTCGATAAATATATTGGGCCTCGACCCAATACCCAAACCTTAGTAAATGGGCCTACGTGACCCATTGGGCCTCGGCCCAATTCCCCTGCCAACCCAATACACCAAACGGACCCTTATATTATTTTCTTTCTTTCTTCTTTTCTGGTCCAGCTCATGAACAACACAAGCCCATCACCAAAATAAGCCCACAAAACCTTATAATTATTTTGAGTTCCATGCCTAACGTACGTTTACTTTGCCTCGTTCTCTCCAAATCTACCTTAACAACACATATATATTTTTACATGTCCTAATTCTCCTCACAACTAAGAATCACGAGGGACAAATCATTTTCAAATCCATGAACGTTTACTCGTTCAAAATCGATCAAAGTGTAGCACACGACTCACATTTCAACCTTTCCGCAAATCTTATACGTTGAGTTAAAAACACCCTCATTTGCTCATAAATCACCTTGAACGAGTCACATAACATTTGTAACACGTTTCTAATGTGCCATTGACCTTCAAATATCCACAAATGAACCGAGACAAACCATAATGATGTTTTCTTGTTCTTTTCTACTCGACAAAACCTCCACAAGGACAATGCTTGCTAACAACTCTACTATTCGCTCATTTGACTCGATGATATCCATTGACAAACCTTTGAAACACATGCTAAATAAGATTGACTTTCCTTGTGCACCGAATATAACCAAACACAAACCATGGAGACATTTGTCTCCTCCTTTTGTTCGAAGCTACCACAAGGAAGATTCACTACTAACCTCACTATTCCCCTCCTATCCTTCGTAGCTTGGTTATAATTACACTTACTAATCACTCTCCAAAAATCCTCCTATATAAATGCATGCATGTATACGATTCATGCACACCAACACTTATCATTTCACAAAAATACATTCTAAGTCTTTTGTAAGCCTGAGGTCGAACAGAATTGGCCAAGCTTGGTGGTATTCGAATCAAGACAAGGTGTAACAAAAACTTGTTCCTAACTCTTTGGTGTGTCGAGAAGCAAACCACACTCTCTTTCGAGCCTACCTCACGCTCTACGTCTTGTTCTACCCACCATTTTGTGGTGAGGTGAGCCATTTCCCCTCCTTTCAATTTCCTTTACATATTTATTTAGTCGAACCATGTTTACATTGTGCTATTATTTTCGTTAATCATATAAACAATACACACATATTTTTTGACAAACTAATAGTTTGCTATGTCATAAACAAGATGCCATAAACATTTGGAATATATGTTAACGTATAAGTCACCATTTAGACTCGTTTCTATATTACTTTGGACTAATACGATTTTCACCTAAACACTTAGAAAATATTTGAAGTCAAAAACTATTTTCAGAAACGACTCATGTCGCCCCCAAAATAGCCTCGCCATTTCTAAACGAAACACACGACCCATTGTTTTTAAAACCTAACCTCATTTTTCATACACCCAACAAACGAACTACATAAATAACTTAAATTTATAAACTTGTTTAATCGTTTTACTAGACCCAAAATGAATCGAGTTTCACAAGTTCTTGAAAACTAAAAATGTATACGTGTGGGCTTGAAAGCCCAATAAGCTAAATATAAGCTTATTACGTAATCTGGTCCAACAAGCTTAAGCCCAATGATTTTATAAACCTTAAATGAGCCCATAACCAGGCCCAAAACTTTCCCTAGCCAACTGGATCGTAAATGCTTAATGGGCCTTGTTTCTCACTCGTTAAGGCCATAAGCTTAAAAATAAGTCTTTTTCTGAAATAAGCAGTTTTTATAAGCTCAATAAGCTGTTTAAAACTTATTTATAAAATAAAAATATTAAGTTTTGAAATTGGTGAATTTTGGACTTGTTTTGCAAATTTTTCTAACCGAGGGACTAAGACTGCCAATTTTGAAACTTATGGTAAAAAACTGCCAAATTGGCATTTTGTGATGAAAACTGTAAATCTAAGAACTTTTGGATATAAAATGTAAATATTGAATATTTTTTGACTTGGTGTATATATAATATATATATATATATATATATATATATATAATATATATATATATATTATATATATATATATATATATAATATGTATATATATACTATATATATATATATATATATATAATAATATGTATGTATATATTATATATATAATATGTATGTATAATATATAACTATATATGTATAATATATATATATTATATATATATATATTATATATGTATAATACTATATATATGTATATAAATACTATATGTATATATATAGTATATGTATATATATATATATGTATAAATATTATGTATTATATATATATATATATATATATATCATATATATTATATATACATATATATATATAAATATATATATACTATATATATATACTATATATCGTATAATATATATATATATATATTATGTATTATTATATATATAGGTGTATAATATATATATTTGTATATTATATATATGTATATATAATACCTTATATATGTATATATATATTTAATGTATATATAGTTATAATATGTATATATATATATATATGTATATATATAGTAATAGTGTATATTACTATATATATGTATATTAGATATATGTATAGTATATATATATATATATATATATATATATATATATATATATATATATATGTGTGTGTGTTGGTGTGTATATCTATATATATATTATATATATGTTATCTATAATATATATAATTATATATATATTATATATATATATATATATATATATATATATATATTATACATATATATCAATAAATATACATCTTATACATATATAATATATTTATATATATATAATATTATTAGTAGTATATATATAATAATATATATAATATATATATAATATAATATATATAATACTATAGTACTATATATATATATAATATTCAATTATATATATCATATGATATATATGTATGTATGTTATATATATATGGTATATATATATATATATATATATATAGTATATATATAGTATATATATATAATATATATATATATATACTAATATATTATATATATATATATATATACGTATGTATGTATATATATATATGTGTATATATATTATAGTATCATTATATATATATATAATATATATATATATTCGTTGGGTTTAAAAGGTAATCTACTTCTGAAGTATCTTCTACTGCTGGCAGACTAATTCTACTGCTTGTAACTCTACTGCTGGAAGGATACCTGCTGTATATCTCTGCTGGTTGATGATAAGTTTGTATACACGTCTTTATATTTATAGTAAAGATGGTTTTGTAATATTTATTGTATTAGAAATATCTTTGTTCTGTTGTAGGAAGTTGATGTAAGCCGTAGGGTTCCTTGGTGTATAAAAAGGTGATCCTAGGGTTAGACTAGAGTAACGTATTATTCTAGTATTCATAACTTCAAAGGTTGTTAAAACCCTAGCATTATTGTAGAGTGCTCGTATTAATTATATTGAAGGTTTACAGGTCGTGACATCACTTGTGTCGTGTTCTTCTTTAAGTTAATTTTATATTCCGCATAGTAATTAAGGTTACATACAAGTCAGCTTCTATACATTATTGTCTTTGGTTTATCTAAGATAGTAATCCTAGATCAACTGCTCAACTGGGATCAACATGTGGTAATCAGAGCTGTGATCTAAGAAGCTGTGATCAAGAAGAACTCAACAAATTCACTTACTTTCTTTTTCAACACAACTTTAAGCAATGGTGATGAAACTCATATGGTGA
>LBNU01013020.1:3834-18483 GCA_014162995.1 Artemisia annua | reverse complement strand
TTGAATGATCAACTTCATTGACAAAGACCATGTCGAGACACGTTTAACACACTAGTATAGACTAGCTTGAAATTATACCCGCTGGTCAAGCCCAAATGATTCTCGAATTGGTACATTCTACTTTAGACAATATTCTACAACGACACACAAAGTTCAACATCAAAAGATGACTAAGACCAAATCACAGTGAACGTCATTCGAACGACCATCCCTTAGGGGGAGATTGTTAGCATTTAAATTTTATAGAAAAAGTGATGGTCGGTCTCATATGTAATATAGTGTGTCGTGTAGGTAGAATTAGTCATTGGGCCTTGGACTAGTTAAGCTAATATGTTATAAGCATTATTAGAAAAGTATTGTAATGTTATGTAAAAGTCCAAGTCCAAGCCCAAGCCCATCAAAGCCTTTAGGGCATCCACGAATTGTACTATATATACACCTCAAACTCTCATTTAAGGTGTGTGCTTGTGTGTGTTTTATGTGTGTTTTTCTCTAATAAAAGTCCTATTACATACGCCTCATATTATACATCAAGTCACCATCTTTCTCATCTCTTTTCTACATATTATACGTGTTTAAGATTGATAAAGTTGTGATCTTTACGCTATAACAGTATGGAAGTCTCATGAAATAAAAGATAGTCGCTAAGCAAGAATTTCATGGAGTCTTTGAGGTACCATGCGGCATAGGTAATCTCAAGCATTTGGATGCAGTGGCTGACCAAGGTTCTGACGTGAGTTTAGTGCCTTTATCCATCTATGTTCAATTAACTGACAAGCCGCCTTCCATCACCCACACCAAGCTCTCGTTCGCAAAACACTCTTATGAGTACCCACTAGGAGTAGAAGAAGATGTGTTAGTCAACGTCGCCGGATTTATGTACCCAGTCGACTTCATGATCGTTAATAGAGATAAAATGAGTATGCCGATCATTCTTGGGGCACCCTTCCTCGCTACGGCTAAGGCACAAATCGAATACAAAAGTAGCACTATCCGGATTAAAAGGGGGAGGAGAGCGATTAGCTTCCCAACAATCCCTCGCTATTTGAAGGAAACCATGCTACAAAATAAGATTAAGGCAGACTTCAACATGCCTCGTGGTCATGTGCGAGAGAAAATCCTTGCATGGGAGGCAAGAATTAAGAATTACAAAGAAACCGAGGCCAGATAGGGTATGGATAGAGAGAACAACTTTAAGGGGAATGATGAGCGGGACGAGAACCCTGTAAAGTTTACAGAAGGGGATTTAGTGCTCCTGCGACACTCAAAAATGAAAGAACCTCCCGACAAACCAAGTCCTTGGTGGTATGGACCATTCACAATCAAAAGCCGAGGACGGAATGGGATGGTAACTCTGAGCAGCAAAATAGGAGGAGAAGTGACTGCGAATGTAGAACGGTTAAAGCACTACCCCCATGATGGTAAGGATTATCTCTACCAGGGGTACGTCATATCACGCAACAAAGAAGTCACGTAATTAGAGTGTCTTTGAGTCTAGCTACAAGACTCGTTAATAAAGAAAAACGCTTCTTGGGAGGCAACCCAAGCTTTATTTGTTTTGTGTGTTTGTTTATTTGATTTTATTTGTTTCCGTATGTATGTTTTATTTTTATTGTTATTGATTCATGATTCAAATTAAAATTGCGAAAATGCTTTATTTTGTTTTTAACTTCGTCTTAACTACATATAAAGGTATTTTGCAAAAGATAAGTGTAAGGGAAATCTAAATTTGTTTATAAGAACGAATTGGAACATGAATTGTAACGATATAAAATAAACATACATATTAGTATTTGTTTGAGTCAAATTCTTGTATCGAGTCATAATGAAATTTTGAAGGATTCCAGGAACTAAGGTAATTGTTTTTCCAGAAAATTTCCGGAAACTAAACATAAGAATTCTGTCAGATCAATTCTGACAGCGTCAGCCCTTAAAAGCTGACGGCGTCAGCCTTTGATTCCAGAAAACAATTTTTAAATTTAGGTTTTATGCCGGATTATAAAAATTACTGCATCTTTAATTCTAGGAATCTGCAAAATTTTCATTCCACAAGCATTATATCCTTATATAGATTTTGCCGCCGATTTTACACGAGGTATGCCTAGATTGTTTTCTTAGGTTTAACAGGTTATTTTAGACAAGAAGGTGAACATGGAATCAAGTTCATGACATCAAGCTTTTGGAGTCGCTTTGAGCTTGGAGCTTTTACATCATCTTGGAAGAAGATCTAACCATGTTACCACACGATCCACGTCAAGAATCAGGGGAGTATTTGTTTCATTCTTTCTTTTTCTGCTTTTACATCTTTTATGTGAACATTGGGGACAATGTTCGGTTTAAGTGTAAGGGGGGTAAACGAAGGCACCTTAGAAAATGCAATTACGCTTGATTTTTGTTTTGTTCAATAGTATTTGTTTAATAAAACTGAGAGAAATATTTGTTAGGGCAATTTTAGCGCAAATTTAAAATTTTTTACAACATTTAGGAGTGAAACTTTAGGTATAATAAGCATCTCATGGATACGGAATTGTATGACTAGCATAAAAAAAACCGTACCACTCAAAAATTTTCCCCAAATGTGTGAGGTTCGCCCCTAGAATTGTTAGGAAAAGCATTCATTGTTGATGCTTGTGTGTGTACCGGTAGCCTATAGATTCTAGAACTTGCGTTAGGACCATCCCAAATCCACAAGTGAGACTACATTCGTGTAGTTAGATTTACTACATGATAAAAGGCATTAGGATAACCCTTGTTTTTAAACCCGTAATATAATTACATTGACTTCATTAGTCAAGTAATTCTCCCACACCCTTAGCGATGTACTCATTTGTTAGTACACGATACCCCTAGTACATCCCTCCGAGCCTATCTTTTTCGTTTCTAACTTTAAGCTTCTTACTTAAAGGAAGAATTTGTTTACAATTCACCCCCAAATGTACACACAAATCGCCTTAGCCTACCTTGTATGCACTCATCTTAGTGCATTATTGTTACATGTTTAAACCCTTAGTTAATTGTCTAATTGATTACATGGTTGCTAAGTCGAGTCATATCCTTGTACATATTGTTTTGGGACGATTGGGACTCATGGGTAAAGTACTAATGTTATGGAGTAATAGGGAAGAAGTCAATTATTACCCCCATATGTGCGTTAATATTTTAAAGTACTCCAAGTTTTTCAATTTTCTTAATTCGAGTCATTACAATATTTTATTGTAAAGTATGTAAAAGTTCAAGGGTAAGGGGATAACCGAGGCCCCTATGATGTATTATTTTGGATGGTAGGGCAAGAGTGTATGAAAAAGAAAAAAAAAATCGAAAAAACAAGAAAAAATGAAAAAAAAAATTGGAAAAAGAAAAGTAGAAAAAACATACGGACTACCATCCCGTTTCATTTTATTTTTATTTATGTTTATATTATTTCCTTATTAGCTTAAGTCGAGTCGAGTCTTGGCTTAGCAACGCCACTTTGTGCATGTATTTGATCAAGATAATTAACTTGCCACCACTAAAAATACCCTTTATTCCAACCAAACCGTGTTTATCATATCCCTACACCTAACATTATAACCCGTTATAAAGCCCTCTTTGATAGTTTATCTTAGGTGCTTACGCCTAGTGGAGAAGGTTTTTGATCCTTTCCCAAGCCTATGGTAATCTATTTGCTATGATAGGTAGTGAGTGATATTTCTTCCATTTCCATTTAGTTATATAGGTTTATAACACCCGGGAGATGAGAGTATCCAAACACTATTTGTGAGGTGCTAGTGTATGCTTTCCGTGCTTATTATGACTAGAGTGGAATGACTATTTGTTGTAATTACTTTTATATTCGTGTTAAATGACCCCTAGCTCATATTTTGATTGGAATAAAAGCGCATTTGCTTGAGGATAAGCAAATCTCAAGTGTAAGGGTATTTGATGAGGCGAAAAGTGTTACGCTTTTAGGGGGTCATTTAAGCCCTAATCCGTAATTATTTGATCAAATATTGCCTTAAATCGTTCCTTTTGTCATTTTAGGTACTTTGGAGAGGCATTCTGGAAAAGAAAGCATTTTGGACGTTTTTGGGGCATAAAAGTGAAGAAAACGACAAAGTCTCAAATTATGCTGAAAACAGTAGCTGACGGCGTCACGTTCTATAGTGTGACGGCGTCACGCTTTGACAATACGAAGGATGATTTTTACGCCAGATGCCCCAAAAAGTTTTGAAGAATTAAAAGGTGACGGCGTCACGCTTTGTGATGCCTAGACCGTCACGTTATGTGGTAAAGGGAGACGGCCCAGAAAGATTTACAAGGGGACGGCGTCAAGAGTGGATCTGAGCAATCCAAATTTTAGTTTGGCGGCGAGGTGACGGCGTCACGACCTATAAGGTGACGCCATCGCAATGTAAAATCTATATATACTTTTCTAATTTTCATTCATGAGTGTACAACTTTTGGGAACAAAACCCTAGCTCATTTTTCTACCAAAATTTCAAGGGTTTTCGACCCTTGAACCTTGGATGCTTAATTGAAGATAAGTCTCTTCCAAATCATTCAATATTTCTATGTATTGTGTGATTATATCTTATGCTTGTCTTTCAATTAACATTCTAGGCTAGGTCTTTATTGTGTTTGCTTAGATCTAATGAAACCTAGCTATTGATTATATGTTGTTGGTTTGCTTGTGATTATTGCGGGTGGGTGAAGTTGATGTTAGGCTTAAGAAAAATGGCTAACCTCCTATATGGTAACTTGCTTGAACGTCTTAAGAAATATGAATCGGATGTGTACTACGATTATTTGGTTATATTTAATGCATGAGCGAATTATAATGATCCCATGTTAGGAGCTTTTAGTCGGCTCGACATAGGAGTGAAGTAAGAGCTTATAGAGTTAGGGAAGATCGTACATGGCTCTACGAATGGTTTAAAGGAATACAACCCGTCATCCACGTAATTACAACAAACCAACTAACATATAAAAGATAGCTAGGGAGTAAGGAAATCTAAGTAAACACATATTTCTCCCATATAAGTTTCACAACCACTTTAATTTTCTTGTTATTTTATTGTATTTGCATAAGTAGTTAATTGGGTTAGTTGACTAGCAACTAATTCCGCCCACTCCTCTATAACCCGAGATTTTTACTTGCTTTCTAAAAAATATAAAAATACAAAAAGATTCATCCCTCAACCCTTAGACCTAATTAGAGTAGCTTTTCAAGCCTAACAAACACTATTCCCTGAGAGAACAATCAATCCTCCGGTAGTTGCCACTTCACTATACTACATTGGTCAGGTACACTGCCTGGTGGGGATTGCAAGCTTCTCAAGATCCCTTGAGAGGTAAAACCCTAGTGCCTGGTCGCAATCCCGCGCATCAATTACCTGCTTAACTGCTAAATGATTTACAGTATTTTTAGTATTATATAGTTATGTCTGCTCCCCACTATTCTACCCCCTTCTCATCTAGTTTACATTCGGAGAATGCTCTTTCCTCTCCGAATGTACTAGATTATCCATCTAAACCATAATTTCCCGATTCCTTAGAAGACTCTAGGAATAGTATAGATACACCATCACCCTTAGGTTTTACACCTTTCATAGATAACCCACACTTAAAACACTTAAGAGATTTCTATGCTAAGGCATCACCTATTACTCCCTAAACCCTATTTTACATCCACCATTTCCCTCCCCTAGATTTGAACCAAATGGTTTCTTTCTCCATAGAGAACCATGTATACCTAGAAACCCTATCCCTGCCTATACCCCTAGATATGAACTTTGAAAACCCTATACTTTAGCACCTACACCCTACTTAGTAAACCCTCCCATTTCACCTTTGAAAGTTGAAATTGGGGAAAATCCCACTAGGAAAACTTTAGAAAATCAGGAAGATCAGGTAGAGGATATNCCTTAGACCTAATTAGAGTAGCTTTTCAAGCCTAACAAACACTATTCCCTGAGAGAACAATCAATCCTCCGGTAGTTGCCACTTCACTATACTACATTGGTCAGGTACACTGCCTGGTGGGGATTGCAAGCTTCTCAAGATCCCTTGAGAGGTAAAACCCTAGTGCCTGGTCGCAATCCCGCGCATCAATTACCTGCTTAACTGCTAAATGATTTACAGTATTTTTAGTATTATATAGTTATGTCTGCTCCCCACTATTCTACCCCCTTCTCATCTAGTTTACATTCGGAGAATGCTCTTTCCTCTCCGAATGTACTAGATTATCCATCTAAACCATAATTTCCCGATTCCTTAGAAGACTCTAGGAATAGTATAGATACACCATCACCCTTAGGTTTTACACCTTTCATAGATAACCCACACTTAAAACACTTAAGAGATTTCTATGCTAAGGCATCACCTATTACTCCCTAAACCCTATTTTACATCCACCATTTCCCTCCCCTAGATTTGAACCAAATGGTTTCTTTCTCCATAGAGAACCATGTATACCTAGAAACCCTATCCCTGCCTATACCCCTAGATATGAACTTTGAAAACCCTATACTTTAGCACCTACACCCTACTTAGTAAACCCTCCCATTTCACCTTTGAAAGTTGAAATTGGGGAAAATCCCACTAGGAAAACTTTAGAAAATCAGGAAGATCAGGTAGAGGATATTTAAAATAACTTAGATGAAATTTTTCTTGACCTTCTTGAGAAGATAGAAGAAGGTCATGATAATAACAACATAGGCTTTCAACCTGACTATAGTAGTTTAAGATATACCCTACAAGAAACTCGTTTTAAGGTAGCTAAATTATAGAAAAATCAAATGAGACACCACCATAAGATAGCCTTTGCCCGTTTTAGGATTTGTACTTTAGAAAAGATGATTAATGATGAGGAGGAATCTCATCAATCAAACCTAGGAAACATCACGAACCCAAACCCTTAGATTTAAGAAAACTTCACATCACGAACCCAAACCCTTAGATTTAAGAAAACTTCGGAATAAACCTCTAAGTAGTAAGCCTTAAGAATTTTGCTTTAGGATAGTTAGCACCGTAATACTTATAGGACATGTAGAATAGGAAATTAATAACATAAGTTATGCCTTAGAAACTACTTGGTGCCCCTCAATTCGGATAATTTAGATAAACTAGATTTAGGTATGCCTCTTCTTGATTACCCTAGGTCATACCTAACCCTATAGTAAACCCTAGGAGTATAGATATATTCCATAAGATATGACAAGTTAGGTACTTGTTATAATCTACCCCGAACCCTTACGTCTAGGAAATTAGGAAAAAAAACTACCCCGATGGCTTAGATTCATAGATTCTCAAAACTCCTTAAACCTCCCTCGTACTTTATCCCTTCCTAAAACCAAAACCCTTCAAAAACTTCCCTTACCAATGATGAGAATTTTTATTCTACATCATAGAGATCTGAATTCTTTCTCCTCTGATCTCTAAATCTTCATTACTTCCTTAGCTTTTCTTAAGCTATATGTCCCCTAGTTAGAGAATCTCCCCCTAACTATCTCATATGCAAGTATATGATAGTCATATACAAGCATATTCCTATCCTTCCCTCTTTACTTAGATTACTATGATTCCTGAGTTAGTTTTCCCCTCCCCTCTTAGTAAAATCCGAACCATACTCTTTAGGATTCCCATACTTGAGATTAGAAATGACTTTAGGATATCCCTAGAAAACATAAACCTAAGTATATAATACCTTGAAGAAAATTTTGAGGTTAGAAACCAAACTAAGGGAAGACACCCCTATAGGATTTAGCCTAAGATAAGAACCTTACTTGATATCGAGGATATTAGAATAAACTAGATATAAGGAAACATTTTAGGAATAAGCCTTTAGAACATAGAACACTAAGCCTTTAATACCTAGTTTACTAACAAAATAGGAATAAGCCTTTAGGACCTAGAACCTTAAGCCTTTAGTACCTAGCCTAGCAACAGGATTGGAATACTTATGAGGTATTAGGCTCATAATAGGATTTCATACCTAATTTTAAGGATTTAGAAATACCTAGGAATGATACACCATTAGGACATCCCGAGCCTACCCTAAGAAATTAAAACTTAGACCTAGAACTTGAGATTACTAGTTATAACTAAGAATAAGAAATTTGAGGATTTTGGTCTACCTATACTTAGTTTCTTAGGATTTGACATTTCTTAGGTTACATAACAAGAATTCTACTTAGAAGGAACTATGGATGCTACTTTATCCGGTTTCAAGTACCTAGGAATAGTAATACCTATAATAATAGTGATACTAGTAGTAATAGACAACTTAGGACAAAAGAGAAAACCCGAAACTTTGCTTAAGAATAAGGATACTCCTAGTAAACCTCTAGATAAGAAATCCCCTAAACCTTCTCCCTCTTTAGAACCCTCTACTCCAATAGGATCAAACATATCACCCTTAGATGTTTAGGACTAGTTATGAAAACTAGAAGAACTTTAGGGGAAAAACAAATTTTGAATGAATCTAGTAAACCTTAAATCCCATTAGGATACTATCTTTCAAGTATCCTATACTCTTACTCTTCCGTTTAATCTCATTCTCCCGCTCTTTTTCCCACACTCCTATTTCAAATCCCACTTTCCCGCCTTCCTACTCTACCGTTTAATCCTACTCTTCCGTTTAAACCTACTCCTTCGTTATCTCTCACTCCTTCATACTTTCCTATTTCATCCCTTGCTTTTCCCCCTTNCTCGTACTTTATCCCTTCCTAAAACCAAAACCCTTCAAAAACTTCCCTTACCAATGATGAGAATTTTTATTCTACATCATAGAGATCTGAATTCTTTCTCCTCTGATCTCTAAATCTTCATTACTTCCTTAGCTTTTCTTAAGCTATATGTCCCCTAGTTAGAGAATCTCCCCCTAACTATCTCATATGCAAGTATATGATAGTCATATACAAGCATATTCCTATCCTTCCCTCTTTACTTAGATTACTATGATTCCTGAGTTAGTTTTCCCCTCCCCTCTTAGTAAAATCCGAACCATACTCTTTAGGATTCCCATACTTGAGATTAGAAATGACTTTAGGATATCCCTAGAAAACATAAACCTAAGTATATAATACCTTGAAGAAAATTTTGAGGTTAGAAACCAAACTAAGGGAAGACACCCCTATAGGATTTAGCCTAAGATAAGAACCTTACTTGATATCGAGGATATTAGAATAAACTAGATATAAGGAAACATTTTAGGAATAAGCCTTTAGAACATAGAACACTAAGCCTTTAATACCTAGTTTACTAACAAAATAGGAATAAGCCTTTAGGACCTAGAACCTTAAGCCTTTAGTACCTAGCCTAGCAACAGGATTGGAATACTTATGAGGTATTAGGCTCATAATAGGATTTCATACCTAATTTTAAGGATTTAGAAATACCTAGGAATGATACACCATTAGGACATCCCGAGCCTACCCTAAGAAATTAAAACTTAGACCTAGAACTTGAGATTACTAGTTATAACTAAGAATAAGAAATTTGAGGATTTTGGTCTACCTATACTTAGTTTCTTAGGATTTGACATTTCTTAGGTTACATAACAAGAATTCTACTTAGAAGGAACTATGGATGCTACTTTATCCGGTTTCAAGTACCTAGGAATAGTAATACCTATAATAATAGTGATACTAGTAGTAATAGACAACTTAGGACAAAAGAGAAAACCCGAAACTTTGCTTAAGAATAAGGATACTCCTAGTAAACCTCTAGATAAGAAATCCCCTAAACCTTCTCCCTCTTTAGAACCCTCTACTCCAATAGGATCAAACATATCACCCTTAGATGTTTAGGACTAGTTATGAAAACTAGAAGAACTTTAGGGGAAAAACAAATTTTGAATGAATCTAGTAAACCTTAAATCCCATTAGGATACTATCTTTCAAGTATCCTATACTCTTACTCTTCCGTTTAATCTCATTCTCCCGCTCTTTTTCCCACACTCCTATTTCAAATCCCACTTTCCCGCCTTCCTACTCTACCGTTTAATCCTACTCTTCCGTTTAAACCTACTCCTTCGTTATCTCTCACTCCTTCATACTTTCCTATTTCATCCCTTGCTTTTCCCCCTTCCTCCCCACTCCTTCCTACTTTTTCATCCATCCTCCCACTTCCTTTCATTCTTTCGTTCCTCCGTCATTTTTCACTCCATTTTTCCTACTCTATATTCTCTCCCTACCCCGTCCTACAACGTTCTAAGAGATAAAACTTGTATTTCTCGTCATATCACAAGACTCTATTAGTTAGATCTTGTAAGAATATCTATGCCAAACTTTAATCCTCATTATGTTCGACTATGATATTATACTATCTCACCTTGCAAAAGTTGCAAGAATGAGATAGTTGACGTCCGTCACTCTAACCATAACATAGGAGACTACCAGGTGACTAGTTGCTAAACAGGGAGACTGTAGAACTGGTCACCATGGCTTGAACTTGTCTCTACGATGGCTTGAACTTGTCTCTACCGTGGCTTGAACTTGTCTCTACCATGGCTACTACTTGTCTCCACCATGGCTAGAACTTGTTTCCATCATGACTTGAACTTGTCTCCAAAATGTTCTTGGACCACATTTCCTTAAATATGGACTACATTTTCCGTTTTTCGCCGATACTACTTGAGGACGATTTATGATGACTATTCCATTAAAATGAATTAGGACGCTCTTTCATTTTAAGAAGAAAGTTATAAATCGAATGGATCATGAATTTATAAGCTCTTGCTTACAAGAATTGGGACGCCTTTACTTGTGAGTAATGAGATATAAATAAATGAGTTCAAGTATCTGGCACATGTACAAACATTTCCTACTCCGTTTGTACAACTCTCTTCTTCCCTCTTATCTTTCTCGACTCATTCTTTCCCCTACTCCTACATTCATCTAAATCTCGGGACGAGATTTCTTCTAAGGGGGTAAGACTATAACAACCCCAAAATCTCATCACTATCATTCCTATTACAAATACCTATAGTAGGTATTTCACAGGTAAATTTTTGCTTTTTATGTGCATTCATTACTTGCATGACTCTCTAGACCTACTCACGTATCCACACAAGCCAAATAAACTCTACACACACATCCTATAAACCCTTGGTATGTCAAGCATAAGATCACAACAACACCAAAATAAGTAATCTATCAATCTAACACACTAAACTTATCACAAAACCATAATAAACCCTAATTAGGCCTATGTGCTTACAAAACCCTAAACGCTTATCTAAATTAGTTTGAAAGTGTCCAAGGCTTATATATGAGTTACTTTAGGAACAATAGGATATATTAGTACCCTTAGAATCTAGTAAAACCCCTTAGATCTTAGGTACAAGTCCCTTAGGCACAAAACCATAACTAGGTTATAACTTCCCGGAAACTAGGTCAAACCTTCCCAAATCTTTCCCAAAAGCTACCACCACTTAGTATAAGCTTCTTAGGACTTAGGATTAGTCATTATACACTCATAGGACCCTAACCTAGGCACTAAACCCTAAGCTAAACCCTAATCTATCACTAAGCAAAACTAGGATAAAACTAAACCTAAACATTAGAACTAAGCTACTTAAGCACCTCTAAACTAGCAACCAAGCACCCTAGCACCTTCCCAAGACCTAGAACACACCCTATCACCTTACAAGCACCCAAGCAAGTAGGTGCATCACCTCCATTTCACCTTCTTCTTCCCGCGGTGCCATCTCCTCCACACAAACCCTAAAACCGCCATATAGGCCATCCTTGTCACACCATAGCTTAGGTTAGTCAGCTACTAGCTTAGCTTAGTCATTTACCTCCCCCTCGACACCTCCTACTCCCGTTTTCTTGCTCCCCAAAGCCATCGAGCCTATAAATACCCCCGTACCCTCTCCATTTCCAAATCACACCACCACTCCTCTTCACCTCATATATTCTGTAGTTAGTCGTAGTTTAGGATCCTTAGTGTAGGACCTTGGATACAACCTAAATCACGACCTTCTTCTTCAAATCTTAGAGAGAGAAAGAGAGATATAGAGAGAGAGATGGGAGGATCAAGTGTGTGAAATATTACTATGTGTTTATTCCAAATGATCAACCAACCTTCAAATGAAGGTTTACACATCTTAATAAAGGGCTAGGCATATTAGCTTTCATGCCTTTACAAGTTTAGCCCTTGTAGTTCTAACATTCTAATAAACATGAACAAACAACTTTGAAATACTTTCTTACGCAACCTATTACACGATTCAAGAATATAATGACCGACACTTCATAATATAAAAATACGATGCTAACAATCTCCCCCTAAGTGTTGGTCATTGAAGGTTGCGTGACGTCTTCGTCTTTATCTTTAAACTTCAACATTATTGCTCTTGACGTCTTTAGAAAACATTAGCTAAGTCATTGTTCCATGTTCATCATTCTTTGTTCCTTCATGCTTTGTGATCTTTGTATGATGACTTTTCTTTGTTCTTTGTTGTTGTGGTTGTTCATCTGCCTTATGTCACTACTTCGTCTTTGTAGGTTAATCGCCTTTCCAACATGCTCATACATCTTTAGTCTTTGCCATAGATATATTTGTTGTCGCGGTTCTTTCACTTTGATCTTTGTCACTTAACTTTGTAGATTCTTCTTTTTGGCGTAGAATCTTTCTTTGACTGTTGCTTTCCTTTGATCTTAGTGAGAACTTTCCTTTGACTTTGAGATGTATGTATGAGCATGTGGAAACTAGTGTGGTGGTTGTACCTGCATAAAACAGTTAGCAATAAAACATCCGGTACTTACAGGTTCGGAATTAGAGATCGTCAACAGCATATTGTGAAGACTTTCTCCAACCCTTACCATGGCCGTTCCTAATCGGATACCCTCGAAAGAGCTTACACAGACATACCGAAGTACACCCACGATTAGGTGAGTCGCTGGAGATCACCCCACGACTGTAGACCGTTTGGAATCCACCGAAACACTAAGCGTAACCCACAAGAGATTACCGAAGTGACCTGCTGTCAGGGCTGTTTGATGTTGACCCTGGCAGGAGTTTCCGTTCAATCATTGAGAAGTACATAAGTAAATTCTCTCATAAACGTTCTGGCAGATTGCTAAGACCTGCGTAGGACTCTAAAGTTTACATCTGGCGTCCATTGATGTAGAACAACCAGTGTAATAATATCGTGTGTTCCTATGAGATCTTTTGATGAATCTCTTGGCTCTAGACTCAATAAGTGCACATTTAGTCGTCGGAGGAATGGAGCAGAGTACCTCCTTTTCAATATCAACACACTCGGAATGAGTGGTCAATAGATTATGCAGGGTTCTCCGTGAGAATGAAACAAGTATCTTTTGAGAGATACCCGAGTGGCTAGAAGGTTTAAGTGCAGTGCGTCACTGGGTCCATGACGTCTTGTCTTCAATACCGATGTCACCTTAGTAACAATCAGTAGCAAATGAATTGAACCCGGTGTCTGACCTATGGTTGAACATATGGAGGGCTCATTTCTTTTCACCCTTTCTCATTTCATTTCTTTTTAATTCTTCAACCCCTTCTTTCCCTTTCATTCTTTACTCCTTCTTTTAATCATACCTAAGGACTTCTAATTCTATCTATTGGAATTGTCCTTGGGTAGATCCCTCCGGTTCTGGCGGATCATAGGACGGTTTTTTCCTAACCTAAGTCACCTTATATCACCATGACTATCCTATTGTTGCCATAAACCATTTGCTTGAAAATCTCTCAAAGTGTTTATGATACTAAAACACATTTTGTTTAACACATTGAGAGTTTTGCACTTTTGAAATACTCCCCCTTCACATGTGCTCATGAGCTGTTAAGATAAATTTGCACATGTTGGGTAGAGTTGGCACTTTTTGAATTGATCCACTCTTAATAGACATATACCCGAGGGACACGTTTACGTTGCTTAGTTAAAGAGATCCATTATCAGTTTTTAGGTGATAACTAGCTCTAGTAACTAACTTGATGTTGTTAACATTCCTAAAAAGGAAGTTAGACCCGTCATAGTAAACATCTAATTAAGAGTTTCTCGAAATGGTACTTTTCTACTTGGATAAATCCTTTCGAATACTAACATCTTGTTTCGTCAATTCGAGAGTCAATTCTGAGTCTAGTATAAGACTTTTATGTCTTTACTTACGAGCTCGAGATTCTGCCACAACTTTTGAACAATTTTGATCACATTTAATCACGTCTTCTCCCCCTCAAAAATAGCATACCGTGATATTTTTGATATCAACTGATTAAATAAAAGCATTTGGAGAGAAAGACGGACTTTTTCGCATGAAATTGGAACATTTTTCTTTTTATAATACTCCCCCTCAAAGAAGGCGTATTGTTTAAACATAAAGCTTAAAATCAATTTTAATGGATTTAGAGGGAGTTTTTTCTTTGAAATACGAGTTATGTACTGAAATGTACACAAGTCATTTTGTTTTGAGGCTAAGTGCTTAAAAAGTTTTTGAAACCTTTGTTTTTAATTAAGCACTTTCCTTTCTTTGAAAAACGAGTTCTTAGTTGAAATACTAAGAAGTCATCAATTAAGCTCGGGTTTCGTACTGAAGTATACGAAAGCCATTGTTAAAAGAAATTTTGAGAAACGACATGTTTTAGAAAACATTTAAATGAACTCCCGCTCAAGCATATGTACATATCCGTGTCATTTTTGAA
>LBNU01013017.1:35967-51529 GCA_014162995.1 Artemisia annua | reverse complement strand
GAAAATTGCAATACTTGAAATGAAACTGAAATTCTTGAAATTGATTAATGAAAAAGGTTCATAATACACTGAGAATACTTGAAACAATACTTGAAAGCTTTAAAATACAATGAACTTAAGAAAATTAACTAAGCGAGCTAAATTACACTAAGTTATACTACTCTCTAAACTATGCTCCATCCTTTTCTTTATATAGCAGACCTTTAGGGTTTATGACCCTTTCTGAACCTTTCCCACTTGATTGTGAACCGTTGGATGCTCTCTAATTCAATCTCCACCTTTAAACTGTTTTGGCACCAAAAATTGTTATAAACAATTTGGGACCGTTTTAGTGGATTAGGTGTGGCAATAAATGTTGGGGAAGGTAAGGAAAGTATGAAAAAGTGGTTTAGAGGTGGAGTGGCCATGTGGAGAGGACAAGGTCTCCCTGGTTTTGTGGGGAGATGTTGGGAGGGAGAAGGGTCAAAGTTGGGGGGTTTGACTGAGGGTTATAAAACGGGGGAGTTATATTTTTGGGTTTGGGCCAGGGGTGAAGGAATTGGGCCAAGGGAGTTTTAAGGTGGGCTTGGTTTGTTATGGGTTTGATTGTTTGGTTTTGGGTTATGAATACAAAGGGGTCCGTTTGGTATTATTAGTGAACACAAGGACCATTTTTGTAATTGCTGCAAAGTTCAGGGCCCTGATATGTAATTTTCCCAAAGTTGTTACAAGGACCAAACTTGCCAAGTTGATACAAGGACCAAACTTGCCAAGTTGAATAACTCAAGGACCATAAATGTTATTTTTCCACTTTAAATACCCAAGGACCATTTTTGACATTTTCCAAAAGTCCAGGGACCTTTTCTGGCATTTACCTAAAAATTCATTCAAGGACCAATTTTGTCAACTTAGAATATTTCAGGGACCTTGAATGATAAAACTCCAAAATTTTGAACTTCAGAGACTAGTTTTGCCAATCTTTGAAAGTTGGGGGACTTAAACTGCCAATTATGCAAACTTTGTTTGTTTTTCCTTTGTTTTTAAATATTTTGCATTTGAAACATATAAAACACGATCCTTGGATATTTTCTGCATTTTGATGCGTTTTTGAGTGTTTTTCAATTGTTTTTGCAGTTCAGATTGACCAAAAATGATGAGTGTTTGAGCACTCATCAACTTCTAAGAAATGTCAAAAATAGTCCCTAGACTTAATATTTTCATAAAGTTACCATATATACCCCTATGCATGGAAAACTTTGCAAAACTAGTCCTAATTCCATGCAATTCATGTTTTTATGAAACGAAAAGGTTTCCTAGCCTATGGTTAACTAATATTAGCTTATCTAAGTTACCTAAACTAGCTTATAGCTTATTGAAAGGGCTTATAGCATATAAAATGTAATTCGACTCTAATTAGGGTTTTAAAAGGTAAAGTTCTAGTTTTTAGTGATCAAGGCTTAAGCGAGTGTCCTAATGGGATCTGAGGCAACCTAATACTATCCTAGAACTGAACTAAAGCTAAAGAAATTAAATATGAAAGCTTACGTGACTAGGGAGGGCTTAACGAGGGGTTAACTAGGGTTTTAGGGTTTAGCGATGGGAAAACAACTCGACAAGGGTCCTTGGCTTGCTTTGCTCGACTGCTAGGCCTACTATAGCTCGAGTACTACTACTAGGTACAGAATTTTTGAGGTGAAGAAGAGAAATGATGTGCCTTTGAAATGAGGAGGGTGTCGAGCTATTTATAGGGCACGATTGGAGTAGTGAGCAAGCAAAATAAGAAGGAGGTGTCGAGGGGGAGGGAGGTGACTAAGCTAAGCTATAGGGTGACTAATGAAAGCTATGGAGTGACTAGGCTAAGCTATAAGCGGCTCTAGGGTTTGTGAGGAGGGGATGAAGACGCGGGGTGAAGGTGGTGACAAGGAGGTGATGCACCTCCTTGATTGGGTGCTTGTAAGGTGCTAGGGTGTGTTCTAGGTCTAGGGAAGGTGCTAGGGAGCTTGGTTGCTAGTTTAGAGGTGCTTATGTAGCTTAGTTCTAAGGTTTAGGTTTAGTTTTAACTTAGTTTTACCTAGAGAGAGTTTAGGGTCTAGCTTAGGGGTTAGTGCCTAGGTTAGGGTCCTATGAGTGTCTAATGGCTAATCCTAAGTCCTAAGAGGCTTATACTAAGTGGTGGTAGCTTATGGGAAAGATTTGGGAAGGTTTGACCTAGTTTCCGGGAAGTTATAACCTAGTTATGGTTTTGTGCTTAAGGGACTTGTACCTAAGCTCTAATGAGTTGTACTAGTGTCTAAGGGTGCTAAGATATCCTAATGTTCCTAATGGCTAATCTTAAGTCCTAAGAGGCTTATACTAAGTGGTGGTAGCTTATGGGAAAGATTTGGGAAGGTTTGACCTAGTTTCCGGGAAGTTATAACCTAGTTATGGTTTTGTGCTTAAGGGACTTGTACCTAAGCTCTAATGAGTTGTACTAGTGTCTAAGGGTGCTAAGATATCCTAATGTTCCTAAGGTAACTCATACTTAAGCCTTGGACACTTTCAAACTAGTTTAGATAAGCATTTAGGGTTTAGTAAGCCCATAGGTCAATTTAGGGCTTAATTAGGGTTCATTAGGGTTTAGTGATGAGTTTAGTGTGTTAGACTGATAGATTACTTATTGTGGTGTTGTTGTAATCTTATGCTTGACATACCAAGGGTTTATAGGATGTGTGGGTAGTGTTATTTGGCTTGTGTTGATACGTTAGTAGGTCTAGAGAGTCATGCAAGTAGTGATTGCACATAAAAAGCAAAAATTTACCTGTGAAATACCTACTATAGGTATTTGTAATGGGAATGATAGTGATGAGATTTTGTGGGTTGTTATAGTCTTACCCCCTTAGAAGAAATCTCATCCCGAGATTTTGATGAACGTAGGAGTAGGGGAAAGAATGAGTCGAGAAAGATAAGAGGAAAGAAGAGAGTTGTACAAACGGAGTATGAAATGTTTGTACATGTGCCAGATACTTGAACTCATTTATTTATATCTCATTACTCACAGGTAACGGCATCCCAATTCTTGTAAGCAAGAGCTTATAAATTCATGATCCATTCGATTTATAACTTTCTTCTTAAAATGAAAGAGCGTCCTAATTCATTTTAATAGAATAGTCATCATAAATCGTCCTTAAGTAGTATCGGCGGAAAACGGAAAATGTGGTCCACATTTAAGGAAATGTGGTCCAAGAGAGTTTTGGAGACAAGTTCAAGTCATGATGAAAACAAGTTCTAGCCATGGTGGAGACAAGTTCTAGCCACGGTAGGGACAAGTCTAAGCCATGGTGACCAGTTCTACAGTTTCCCTGTTTAGCAACTAGTCACCTGGTAGTCTCCCATGTTATGGCTAGAGTGACGGACGTCAACTATCTCATTCTTGCAACTTTTGCAAGGTGAGATAGTATAATATCATAGTCGAACATAATGAGGATTAAAGTTCGGCATAGATATTCTTACAAGATCTAACTAATAGAATCTTGCGATATGACGAGAAATACAGGTTCTAACTTTTAGAACATTGTAGGACGGGGTAGGGAGAGAATATAGAGTAGGAAAAATAGAGTGAAAAATGACGGAGGAACGAAAGGATGAAAGGAAGTGAAAGGATCAATGAAAAAGTAGGAAGGAGTGGGGAAGAAAGAGGAAAGGCAAGGGATGAAATAAGAAAGTATGGAGGAGTGAGGGATAACGAAGGAGTAGGATTAAACGGTAGAGTAGGAAGGCGGGATAGTGAGATTTGAAATAGGAGAGTGGGAAAAAGGAGGGGAGAATGAGATTAAACGGAAGAGTAAGAGTATAGGATACTTGAAAGATAGTATCCTAATGGAATTTAAGATTTACTAGATTCCTTCAAAATTTGTTTTCCCCCTAAGGTCCTTCAAGTTTTCCTAACTAGTTCTAAACTTCTAAGGGTGATGTGTTTGGTTCTTTTGAAGTAGAGGGTTCTAAAGAGGAAGAAGGTTTAGGTGATTTCTTTCCTAAGGGTTTACTAGGAGTATCCTTATTCTTAGGCAAAGTTTCGGGTTTTCTCTTTTGCCCTAAGTTGTCTATTACTACGAGTATCACTATTATTATAAGTATTACTATTCCTAGGTACTTGAATACGAATAAAGTAGCATCCATAGTTTCTTCTAAGTATAATTCCTAATGTGTAACCTATAAATCATTAAATACTAAGAAACTAAGTAGACTAAATTCTCAAATGACTTATTCCTAGTTATGACTTAGTAAACTCGAATTCTAAGTCTGGTTTATAAATTCTTAGGGTAGGCTCGGGATGTCCTAATAGTATATCATTCCTAGGTATTTCTAAATCCTTAAAATTAGGTAGGAAATTGTATTATGGGCCTAATACTTCATAAGTATTCCAACCCTGTTGCTAGGCTAGGCTTAAGGTTCTAGGTCCTAAAGGCTTATTCCTATTTTGTTAGTAAACTAGGTAGTAAAGACTGTGTTCTAAGTTCTAAAGGCTTGTTCCTTATATCTATTCTAATGTCCTCGATATCAAGTAGGATTCTTATCTTAAGTTAAATTCTATCTTATAAAGATGTCTTTCTAGTTTCTTCCTATCGGGGTAGGGATTCTAATTTGATCTTTAACCTATTAAAATCTCAAAGATTCCTAATCTCATTTTCTATTTCCTCAATGATTTCTTAAATAGCCTATCTTAGTGATTTAAGGTATTCTATATCTAGGCTTATATTTTCTAGGGATATTCTAAAGTCATTTCTAATTTTGTAGAACACTAGATAACATCACAAACACGTTCATACTTGTGGTTTGGTTCGTTGCATATAAGAAAAAGAAGAAAGAAATGTAGAGAGAGAAAGTTAGAGAGAGAAAGAGATGAAGCCTTTGAGAGAAAACCAAAAAAAAAAGAAATGAGATTATGAGAAGGCTTACCCTCTCTAAGGATGGATAGGGTATTTATATGTACATGGGTTTTGCCACTTGGGCGTGCCACTTGGGCTGCGGATCAGGTATACAGTGGGTAAAGACCCGTCCTTCTTCCGCGAACTAATCTACTTCTAAACTACGTTTAACTAACTATTGTAACTACTACGAGCTAAACAATGCTTAATCATATCTGGGGTGACCGAATCTTTCTTATACAAAAAGCGTATTCCTAACAATCTCCCCCTAAGGGAAGTCACCCCTGGAATCTGAAAAATTCTTGAATTCTTGCATTGAGATCTTTGTAGATTCTTTTGTAGCTCACAGTTGTAGATTCTTCATTGATAAACGGCTCAAGATAACTTCCTTGATGTATATGATGATCTTTTGACTTTGCTCTTCGTTCTTCATCCATCTTTGAGTGTATGTGTCTCTTTGTGATGTTGTGATTGTCTTTGTGATGTCATGCTTACACTTTTTTGGATCATGATCTTCTGCATCAGAGTTGTGGAAGCATAGTCGAAGCCCAATCCTTGATCATGATATCTTGAGTTATGATGTTGAAGTGTAAGCATGAGATGATGAATCTACATCTTTTCAGCAATCGGCATCAATCGTCAACTTCTTTGTCTTTGGTGTGATTACGCCTTTCCAACATGCCCATACATCTTTGTTGAGTAGATCTTCCCGGTTGAACAGTTCTGACGTCTGCTTTTAGATGTTGGTATGAGCATGTGGAACTAGAGTGATGGTGGTGAACATGGTAAGTTTGGTATGTTGAGCTGCATAAAACTTGGTTAGTAATAAACATACCGGCACTTACAAGTTTGGACTTCGAGATCGTCAACAGCATAGTGTGAAGACTTTCTCTAATCCTTACCAAGGCCATTCCTAATCGGATGCCCCCGAAGGGGCTTTCACTGACATACCGAAGTACACCAACGATTAGGTGAGTCGCTGGAGATCACCCCACGACTGTAGACCTTTTGGACCACCACCGTACACACTAAGCATAATCCACAAGAGATTACCGAAGTGACCTGCTGTCAGGGCTGTTTGATGTTGACCCTGGCAGGAGTTTCCACTCAATCATTGGGAAATACTTAAGTATATTCCCTCATAAGTGTTCTCGGCAGATTGCTAAGATCTGCGTAGGACTCGAAATATTACATCTGGTGTCCTTAATGTTGAACAGCCAGTGTAGAAGTATCGAGTGTTCCTATGAGATCTTTTGATGCATCTCTTGGTTCTAGACTCGATAAGTGCACATTTGGTTATCCTATTCGGAGACTAGGGAGGGGTCTCCTATTTCAATATCAACTAGCTCTAAGAGACTAGTTGATAGTTTACACCGGTTCCCCGTGAGAATGAAACAAGCTCTTTTAAGAGAACTTGAGTGGCTGGGAGGTTTAGTGCAGTGCGTCACTGGGTCCATGACGTCTTTATCTTCAATACCGATGTTACCTGGGTAACAATCAGTAGCATATGAATTGAACCCGGTTTCTGCCCTAAGGTTGAATAATTGGAGGGCTATTTCTTTTCACCCTTTCTCATTTCATTTCTTTTTAATTCTTCAACTCCTTCAGTGCTTACCGAGACTTCATTACTAGAACCTTGTTGGGTTTGTTCCAGTCCTAGCTCAGTCTCAGTCGGCACTCTTCCCTTTCTCACTTTTCTCCTTTTTTCAATCATTCCTAAGGACTTCTAATCTATCTATTGGATTGTCCCTGGGAAGATCCCTCCGGTTCTGGTGGATCATGGGAACATATACCTAACCTTACCATCCTTATAACTCCATGCTTTAAATTAAAGTGGTCGGTCTTTTGGTATTATTCCACATTCGCCATATAACCAAATCTTTGAAAATTCTCTCAAAGTTTTTATGATAAAGAAACACATTTTGTTAACACTTTGAGAGTTTTATCATTTTTCAATTGCTCTCCCTTAAATGTGCTTATAGATAGAAAAAAATTTGCACATGTCGGGCTGAGTTGCAGTTATTTGAATTGACCGGCTCTTAATAGACATATACCCTAGGGACACGTTTACGTTGCTCAGTTAAAAGGGATCCATTATCAGCTTTTAGGTGATAACTAGCCCTAATAACTAACTTGAAGTTGTTAACATTCCTTAAAAAGGAAGTTAGACCCGTCAAAGTATATATCTAAGAAGAGTTTCTCGAAACGGTACTTTATACTTAGACCAGTCCTCTTCGAGACACGTTTACATCATTGGTTAGACCAGCTTGAAATTATTACCCGGCCAGGACTAGTCTTTTTGATTCACGACTTATCATGTTTCGTCAATTCATGAGTCAAATTCTGAGTCATAATCATTTCACGGTTTCTACTTGATTTTTTAAAATCCCGCGAAAGACTCTTAGCCACTTGCTCCCCCTCAATATGTGCACATTGATTGAATCAATTTTGAAAAACTTTGGCACATACGGGTGAGCTTGCAAAAGAGATCATTTATTCATCATTTTAAATCACTTGCTCCCCCTCAATATGTGCTTTGTTCATACTCCAAAATCTTTTAAAATTTTAGCACATAAGGGAGCGATCTTTTGAGTCCAAAACATCTTTATAAGTCCAAAAACATCACATTTAATCACTTGCTCCCCCTTAATATGTGCTTTGATTAAAATCCAAAATCTTTAACATTTTAGCACATAAGGGAGCGTTCTCGAAAGTCCACAAACATTCTTTATGAGTCCAAAAACATCACTTTTAAATCAGTTTTTATATTTAAATCACATTCTCTCCCCCGATCATAAAATTTCAAATCTTTTGAGATTTTGTGATCCCAATTGATTTAAATGATTTTCGAAAAAGCTTTGGAGAGACATGTGGCAAAATTTTAAATGTTTACTGATTATGAGACACTTTTTGAGTTTTCACTGTGGCTGGTGCACAAAGTTTTTAAAGGTGCAGAAATTTTGAGCACATACGCTCCCCCTCAATTAATGACCCGTTTTTCCATTTTAACGTTTAGTAGCCATTAATGTGAGTGGTAACGTATACGAGAAAATTTAAGACCAATGGCCACCTTGTACACCACAAAATCTCTTTTGAAGAATTTTTAGAAGAAAGAGATTTTGGGAAAAGAAGACTTCTCTTCTTTTACTAGAAAGGCTGCACTGAAGCGTACAACTTTTCGGATAATCCGCACACAGTGAAAACATGATAACGTGTTTTTACACGGATTTTGAAAACCGGGTTGCTATCTGAAGTAATAGCAAACCATAATTTAAGCAAACATATATTTTTGGTATTTTTGAGTTTTTCAGATTTTTATGGTTTTTATAGGTTTTATATTTTTGTATTTTTCTTTTCTGGGTTTTATATAATATATAAAAGGATATGTGAAGTGAATCAGTTACTCCTCATTATCTTCCTGAAGACTTTTGAGTGACTCAGGAGTGATGCTCTTCATTCCAAGACGTGGGAGAATGAATTGAAACCGTTCTCTAGGAAGTGCCTTTGTGAAGATATCAGCCAGCTGAAATTCCGTCCTTACAAAGTAGAGTTCCACAATTCCTTTTTCCACTTGTTCTCTGATGAAATGATGTCGAATATCAATGTGCTTTGATCTTGAATGCTGGACGTTGTTGCAGCAAAGAGCAATGGCACTCTTGTTATCACAGTACATCGGAACTTTGTTGTAGTTAAAGCCATAGTCGGATAATTGAGACCTCATCCAAAGAATTTGAGCACAGCATGATGACATGGCAATATATTCAGCTTCTGTAGAGGAGATTGATGTACTCATTTGCTTCTTTGATGACCAACTAACCAGCTTATCTCCTAGAAACTGAGCACCGCCCGAAGTACTTCGTCGAGTATCTTGACAACCCGCATGATCAGCATCAGAGTAGGCTGTGAGAGCCATTGCAGTGTCTTTAGGATACCAAAGGCCCATGTGAATTGTTCCTTGAAGGTACCTGAAGACTCTTTTGACTGCTTCTAAGTGCTTCTTAGTAGGTTTGGATTGATAACGAGCACACATGCAGACAGCAAATAAGAGATCAGGTCTGCTGGCTGTGAGATACATCAATGATCCGATCATGCTTCGGTATTTGGTTTGGTCGACAAGTGCTCCTTCAATATCCTCATCCAGCTTAGTTCTCTCAACCATTGGAGTATCAACAGATTCACATGATTCGAATCCAAATTTCTTTAGTATTTCAATGGCATACTTGGATTGATTGATGAAGATACCATGTGGGTTTTGAGAAATCTGAAGCCCCAAGAAGAACGACATTTGCCCCATCATGGACATTTGGAATTCTGTACTCATTTCTTGTGCAAACCTATCACATTCTAGTGGATCGGCTGATGCGAAGATAATGTCATCCACATAGATCTGAACGTGGAGACGATGCTCTCCCAACTTTCTTGTGAACAAGGTAGGATCGACAACACCTTTGGTGAATTGGTTGGCTAGAAGAAATTTGGACAGTGTATCATACCATGCTCTGGGTGCTTGTTTAAGACCATATAGTGCCTTCTTCAAGCGATAGACATGATTAGGGCGTTCAGGATCAACAAACCCCTCTGGTTGACTTACATATACTACTTCCTTTAAGTGTCCATTGAGAAAGGCAGTCTTCACATCCATTTAAAATACAACCATGTTCTGACTGGCTGCATTGGCAAGGAAGATTCTGATGGCTTCAATTCTGGCAACTGGTGCAAATGATTCCTCAAAATCGATGCCTTCTTCTTGTCTGTACCCTTTGGCCATAAGTCGAGCTTTGTTCTTTAACACTTCACCATATTCATCAAGCTTCACTTTGAAGATCCATTTGAGGGCAATAATCATTGCACAGTCGGGAGGGGGCACTAATTCCCAAACATCTAGTCTGTCAAATTCATGGATTTCATCATGCATTGCAGTGAACCAGGACATTTTAGTCAATGCTTCTTTATAATCCTTTGGTTCGACTTTGGACAGTACGTTGCTAACAAAACACCATAAAGCATCTGTGGCAAGTTGTTGTCATGTAGATACCGGCCTAGATGGGTTACCAATGATGTTGTCAATCGGGTGATCATTTGTCCATTTTCTGATATGCTCATGAAGTTGATGACTGGGAATTGAAGTTGCAGTGTTGGAATCTTCTGAGGAGGTTGCCAAAGTAGATGGTTCAGGAGCAAATATGTTGACAAAAGGTTCATCAGGTGGCTGAGTAAAAGGATTCACTTCAAAGGTGTTATCAGATGCTTCTTCTTGAGGAATTGAAGAGTGTTGATCTGTGTGATTGGTATGACTAGATGATGGAGCATTCTGACTAAGAGAAATGGAGATGGAAGGCCCGTTTATGGGTTGAGGTTCATCATTAGCAGCAGCATCCGGACCTATGACTTGTTGTTCAGGTTCGACTCTCTGTTGAGGCTCAAAATACTCATCATACATTGAATCAAACAATTTCTTCAAGTCCTCACTGGTAGGTGGCACAGAAGGAGCATCTGTGGTGGAAGAATTTACAAGTCCTGAACTAATGGGTCCAGGAGTCCAAAGATTAGATGCGGGTCCTGAACTGGAGTATTCAGGAACCGTTTGCTCGGTCAGCTCATCAAACGTGACATGGATGGTTTCCATGATTTGTCGGGACCTTTTGTTGTAGATTCGATAACCCTTCTTGTTTGGTGCATACCCAACAAAAATTCCAATATCAGCTTTTGCCTTTAGCTTTCCCAAATCTTCGCTATCATTGTTTGGGTAACATAATGCACCAAAAACACGAAGGAAAGAGAGGTCGGGTTTTCTTTCATGCACTAGCTCATAAGGAGTTTTGCAGTGAAGAGGATGTATTAGTGATCTGTTCTGAGTGTAACAAGCCGTTGCAATTGCCTCTCCCCAGAGAAACATAGGAGCTTTGGAGAAGATCAACATAGTTCGTGCTGCCTCTACAAGTGTACGGTTTCGTCTTTCAACGACTCCATTCTGCTGAGGGGTTCGAGGTATACTCCTTTGATGACTAATTCCCAGATCTTCATAAAACTGAGTAAGTTGTTGATTGACAAACTCCGTTCCATTATCTGTGCGGACGAATCTGACTGTTTTATTGAGTCCAACTTGCAGCTGCTTGATTAGTTTGATGATGATTTCAGGTGTTTCATCCTTGGATCTGAGGAATTTGACCCATGTGAAACGAGAGTAGTCATCAACAATCACTAACACATATCTCTTTCCAAATATGGTTTGCACTCTCATGGGACCACAAAGGTCCATGTGAAGGGTATGAAGAACTTCCATAATGGTGTTGATGGTTTTGGGTTTGTGAGTATGCTTCTTGCTTTTACCAAGCTGACAAGCGGAACAAAGATGATCTTTTTCATACTTCAGCCTGGGCATGCCTCGAACAAGATCTTTACGAGTAAGTTCATTGATGGTACCGAAGTTCAAATGGTTCAAACGACGATGCCACAACCAAGACTTGGTCTTGGAAGCCTTAGATAGTAGACAGATTGGAGATGATTGCATCATGTCTTCAATGGATATAGTGTAGAGGTTTGTGCCACGTCTGCCTTTCAAGAGATCCATACCATCCAATCTTCTAACATGACAAGAGTGTTTTCTGAAGGCAACTTCTAGATCTGAGTCACAAAATTGACCTACGGAGAATAGATTGTGCCCAAGACCTTCTACATAATATACCCGAGAGATAACGCTGTCACCAACCACATAATCTCCATAACCCATTATTGCACCAAAATGATCATTCCCGAATCTAACAGTCCCGATAAACTTTTTCACGAAATTTCTGAGCCGCGAGCGATCCCCCGTCATATGTTTTGAGCAGCCTGAGTCCAAATACCACAGGGCGATTTGTACGACCTGCATTTGAAATCAGACAGATATGGATAACGGACAAACTTGGATCCCCAACCATAAGTGGGGTCCGATTGGTTAGCACATACAACAGAATAGGAAGAATTAATAGTGTCCTTAGTCATAACATGACATGCTGGGGAACTAGACTTATGGTTAGCGCATTGGGTTCCTATAGGAAAAGTTCTACCAGATTTCTTCCAAATCCTAATGTTGGGAAACTTAGGATTAGACTGTTTGGCAAAGGGGCGATGACTTCCTATTGACACTATTCTTCCAGTGGGTCTCCAATGATAGCCAACATTAGTAAACTTCCTTCCTGTTGCTTTCCAAACATGTTTTACACGATTATAATAAACAGTATGACAACCAGGGGATACTTTAGAAGCATACAAACATGTCTTAACACACACATCATGATTACCAAAATTTAAATAGTTATTACAGATCTCACAACTGGTTTTAGAATTCGAATTAATTACAGTACGCCTAGAGCTAATACTAGAATCAACACGATTCTCAACGTTCAGATCAGTCTTATTGTTCCTAATGTGGTCTTCTACTTTCTTTCCTTGAGCACTTTTAGCTGGCGAAGTCCTATCATTCCTTGTATTGCAACTAGGCTTTGACCCGCTAGCATTAGTGACAACTTTTACTCCTGTAGAATTAATGATGGGAACATTAGAACGAGAAACTGCTGTTTGATTTCTGGTATCTGATGTGTTATGTTTTGGTGATGTTATGGGCACTTTAAAGGCAACATGCTTGTTCTTAACCTTAGAGGAAAAATCATTAGTCTTATCACGCATGCAAACAGCTTTAGGACATGTACCAATGGCATAATCTAAGAGCTCATATGATCTGTTGGTGAGATAATACACATCACGGATGCCAATGTCCGCAGGACTCACCATTCTAACCTCTTCAATAGTTTCGCAGAGGATATCTAGGCAATCCTTGAGATACCTAAGGTACTCACTATGAACAAACGCATTATTCCTAAGGGGAAGAGGAATATTAATGGCATCAACATCAGTTCTTTTTGTTTTAGCCGCTTTGGTGAGACTGCAATCACATGCAGTGACTGGCATTTTCCCTTTCACCTGAGTCTTTAGATTCTCATTTTCTTTAAGCAAAGAAGTTATCTTTTCATTGTTTTTATCACGTGTGATCTTCATCGAATCATGTAACTCTTTGTAATGTTGTTTGATTTTAGAGTTTTCAGCTTGAAAACAATCATTTTCGTATTTCAAGTCATTAATGACATTTTGAAGTTGAAGATATTGAGAATCTAAACACGGAGGTTTCTGGGTATTAATCGCATCACATTTATTATCAACCACATCACATTTATTCGTCTTAAATTGTGCAATTTGAAGCTTCAGTTTCCGAATCGTGTTAGTGTGAGCTTGAATCCTTTCATCCCTTTTGGCTAATTCAAAATATGCATCAAATTCAGGAGCATCCGAAGATGTCTTGGCATTTGAGTTTCTAATTTTTCTTCTAGATGTTGGTATCTTAATTGCAAGTTAAGATTATCAACCTCTAGTTTTGAAAATTGCTTGACCATGTTATCATGATCATCTTTTTGAATTTTTTCGCGTAGTTTTAAATTCTCCCCCTCAAGCTCAACAACACAATTCTGGAAAACTTTTAATGTGACAGACATATCATGAAATTGGGAAGCAGTTAAAGAAGAATATGTAGCAGTATAAAACACATCTTGAGCAATGCACATAGCAATCAAATTATCATTCATGATGAGAGCATTCTTCCGCGCAATTTCACTATCTTGAAGATCTATTACAGTTAGTTTTCCTTCACTTTCCTGGTGTTTAAACACCTCTTTCATTTCATTGATCTCTAGTTTAAGGGACGTTTCCATGTATTCAAAATGGTTTTTGATTTGTTTAAAAAACGGAATGACTTCTGTGAGATAGCATTTTTTTGTAACTTCAAAACCCCTTTCCCCCTCATTAATTCCCGTTGGAGTAATCCTCTTTTTACATGTTTTGGCAAAATCCGCAAACATTTGATACAGTACATACATGCTAATAAGAGTTTTACATTGAGTGGGAAGTGCTATTTGAACTAGGTTCATGGGCGTATTGGGAGGATACACCGTTGGTTGAGCAAACTTAAGGGAAGTGGTAGCCATAAGAAGTTCAGCTTTCATTTTTTCCACATCTAAGGCCCAAAAAATCTGTTCAGGGGTTAACCTAGTTTGGGGCACAAAGACAGTCAATTGGTTCTGCTCACAGTAGTTATGGGGCTTGATATTAACACGCTTTGCAATGCACATGGGATACTTCATCTTATCTTCAAGTCTTTTCCTATTTTCTGTTTCGATATCAACAATCTCTTCTGTATCACGCACATCAGGGGAATCATGATTGGGCTTAAGCATCACATTATAGTCATACAAGGCAGGTTGAGAGGCACAAACGCTCCTAAGAAAATTAGTTTTAGGCACACCTGTATCCTTATCACTATGTTTTTCACGAAGCTTAATGTGCTTATGTATCATTTGAGCAGTTTGAATGGTTTGGCCTTGTGTGTACAATTTGTTTTCAAGCTTGTTCTTTAAGGTCTTCAATTGGGAAAAATCGTTTAGAAGTTTGTCTTCCTTACTTTGAAAATCTAATTTTAGTGTGTTGACACTATTTTGAATCTCCTGTTTTTGTTTAACAGTTTGATCGATTTGATTTTGCAAAGATTTTATTTCCCCTCTTAATTCTTCTTCCTTTAAATTCCTTTCGGTAATATATGTACACATTTGCCAATTCATTTTCTGTTCACGTTCGGTTAACTCAAATTTTGCACGTTGTTGATACATATTCACCTGATCTTTGAGAATATTAATCCTAGTGGTTAAGGTGTCATCAGGTATAACAACAATATATTCATCATATTCACAAGTATCATTATTAACTGAAGAGTCATCACTTGGTAAAGCAGTCTCGACACTTTGTTTCAAGTATTGCTCATATGGAACAACATTGCTATTACCCTTATCAGCAGAATTTGAATCAATAGTGTCGGTGTAAAAAGGAGGAGAGATTCCATCACCAGCAAAAAGATGTCAGTTCTGTTGCCTCATCCCACCTTAACTCCATTTTCATTGTGCTTTGCTCATCACAGCTATCTTATCTCTTTGATAGTAGTCCGGATGTTCTTGAGTGACGTGGTTCAGTGCATATTTTCTTGCAATTATGCACCTAGCCCACCATTACATTTAGCACTTGATTTTGCCTTTCCTTGTCCTTGTATGCCATTTTCCATTTGTTCTGAACATTTTCCCGGTACATTTTGTTTCCTTGATACATCATACACGCCCATCTTCCACAACAGCAATATTATCGTTGGTATTTTAGTATGAGGTTCTGAGTTTGATTGTTGGTTTTTGAGGAATGAGTTGCTTCTGAAGTGTGTAACCAGCTAGCTGAAACTTTGATTTGAAGATTATCATATGTCTCTTTTGTCCTATGTATGGTAATTTACTGATTCTTGTGATATTAGTTTTGACAACTTGCTGATTGCATTGAGGGCTTTGACAAGGAGAAGACTGATTATTGTGTTGCTTGAGCAGTGAATTGAGGGTTGATTAAGTTCAGTTCTGGATATTGGTTTTGATCCTTTGAGTCACTGGAGATTAGAGCAAGAGTGATCTAATTGTGATTGGGATGAAACTTCTCTCTTAGGCGTGACGATCATACATGCTAATGTTTCTCATGTTGTTTACAGATATATAGCATATAGTGCTTCATAGTTTGTGTTTTCTGAGTCCTTTTGTTTTAAGCTTCACAGCTGTGACTAAATC
>LBNU01013017.1:18507-35721 GCA_014162995.1 Artemisia annua | reverse complement strand
TGGGTTTTACTCGTTATGATCCTTTGATTGTGCGATTCACATATCGTCAACATTGTATGTTTCAGATGGCTCTACTAATTCGATCAGCGATCCCATTCTGGTGACATGTTATTGACGAACTTTGAGTTGAGTTGGATGTTGGGCATTGTCATTCTGATCATTCTCATGTCATTCACAAGCTTGTGGAATCTGACATAGTAATCATTGATGCTTTCACCAGGGTTCATCTTAAAGTGCTCGAATTCTTCGTACAATTGAGACTCACGATCTTCCTTTGTTAGTTTTGAACCAGCTAGCAACATTTTGACATTATCCCAAACAGCTTTGGCCTCCGTGTTGAAGTTAATCAGTTTGTATATGTCCTTTGGTAGCCCTTGTACCATAATGTTTGAAGCACGAATGTCAGCATCATATCGTTTCTTTTCAGCTTCAGTCAGATCATTATACGTACGATGTCTGTCAATTCCAAGGGTGACTGTCCCATCATCACCAGTGGAGATAACATCTCTGGTAGTGTCCATTTGGAACGGCCCTTCATCAATCGATTTTAGAATGTTCTCCCCATTTTCTTTGCCTTGACAATACAACCGTATTCTTTGTGACCAAGACTCATAGTCCGTTCTTTCTAGCATTGGAGGTCGAGTGTCAGACCCAGCAGCTTGGATATCATCAATAGATGTTACAGTAGTCATGATGACAAGTTCTTAGACGGGATTTTACAACACACGTGACTTAAACCGAGAAATCGATTCTTTCCCGGGATTTTACTAAAGTCAACCAGGAAAACCGCTAAGATAAGAAAACCGCTGGTGCAGTAACCGCTGAACGAAAACCGCTGATGTAATAACCGCTGAAGCTTAACCGCTGGAATAGTAACCGCTGATTATTAAACCGCTGACAATAGTAACCGCTGACAGAGTAACCGCTAGTAAAGTAACCACTGAAGAGTGAACCGCGGGTAACTTAACCGCTGAAGAGTAAACCGCTGGAAGTTAACCGCTGAGACAGTACAAAGTACAGCGTAATGTTCGCTCCACTACTTGTCCTAACCGCTGTTGCTAACCGCTAAAGTCCCAACTTAACCGCTGCGAAGAACACTTTATCGTAGAGCAAACCGCTGCCAAGAAAAAGTTCCAAAACAACTCGTACACTACTCAAACGTTAGATTTAGTCCAACCAACTGATAAACTAGATGAATCTAACCCCTCTAATCCTAGAAGTACAAGAAAGAACACAAGAATCACCACGAACAAGCTCCAAAATGAGTAGAAACCACCCTAAACTAGTAGAAACCAAAACAAACCATACACCACAAGTCCTACAATCCCTAGGATGTAACCATGGCTCTTGATACCAATTGTAGAACACTAGATAACATCACAAACACGCTCATACTTGTGGTTATGGTTCGTTGCATATAAGAAAGAAAAGAAAGAAATGTAGAGAGAGAAAGTTAGAGAGAGAAAGAGGTGAAGCCTTGGAGAGAAAACCAAAAAAAAAAAAAATAGATTATGAGAAGGCTTACCCTCTCCAAGGATGGAGAGGGTATTTATATGTACATGGGTTTTGCCACTTGGGCGTGCCACTTGGGCTGCGGATCAGGTATACAGTGGGTAAAGACCCGTCCTTCTTCCGCGAACTAATCTACTTCTAAACTACGTTTAACTAACTATTGTAACTACTACGAGCTAAACAATGCTTAATCATATCTGGGGTGACCGAATCTTTCTTATACAAAAAGCGTATTCCTAACAAATTTCAAGTATGGGACTCCTAAAGTGTATGGTTCGGGTTTTACTAAGAGGGGAGGGGAAAACTAACTCGGGAATCATAGTAATCTAAGTAAAGAGGGAAAGATAGGAATATGATTGTATATGACTATCATATACTTGCATATGAGATAGTTAGGGGTAGATTCTCTAACTAAGGGAAAGGTAGCTTAAGGAAAGCTAAGGAAGTTGTTAATACAAATATCGCCTAAAAACGTTATTTATATTTTACGATCTTTGCTAAGTTTTGTTAACGACAAAGTGTAAACTTTAGTTTGTAGTAAAACATGATTTTAGTTTTAGTCTTGTATAACTAGACTTTACATTTCATGTTAAACATAACATTGTTATATTTCTTAATATAGAAATTGTAACATGACATCATGGCATGCATTATGAGCATTTATGGAAAGGTTGAGTATTTGACTTTCCATAAGACCTCTTACACATTTTGGATTCTCACTTTATCTATTGTGTGTTGACTAGAAGTAACTTGATGTGACATTGCTAGATATGGAAAGATTTCTTTAAGTCTTTGACTGTCAGACCTGGCGGAACCCTGGGGGTACAAGGGCGGAACCCTTGTTTTGGTTCCGCCAGATCCGCCAGTGTGCTGGTTTGGTTGGCTATAAATACCAAGCCACTTGCAAGAAATCTCTCATCACTTAGACTCATAATTTACACATATACTCTCATTTATCTTATCTAACTCAGTAGCAACTCACTTGTGTGATTCTNGATATGGAAAGATTTCTTTAAGTCTTTGACTGTCAGACCTGGCGGAACCCTGGGGGTACAAGGGCGGAACCCTTGTTTTGGTTCCGCCAGATCCGCCAGTGTGCTGGTTTGGTTGGCTATAAATACCAAGCCACTTGCAAGAAATCTCTCATCACTTAGACTCATAATTTACACATATACTCTCATTTATCTTATCTAACTCAGTAGCAACTCACTTGTGTGATTCTCTTATGTAGAAAGGAAGTCCACAAGTTCATCCGTGAAGTTACAAGTATTCAACACAATGTTGCATGACTTGATAGCTTAGCATTGTGTAAACTTAGTATAGTTTACACTTCATTTGATTGTGTATATTCAGTAGTGATCGGTTAGTATTTTAGGCCTTAAAATACATAGTGTGACGGGAGTGGTTGTACCCTTGTAAAAGAACTCGACATCTAGCTTAGTGTCGAAAATAGTGGATAGGCGACGTTTGGTTGGTCCTACCTTGAACTAGGACCTGATATTTAGCTTTGTGCCGGATAAAGTGTAAGCGACAATTGTAAAGGTTTCTCCACCGGTGAAAGGAGCTTGTTGACTAGTGCTTGAAACTCTCGAGTTGGAAACTCGGGGCATGGAGTAGGGCAAGGAAAAAGAGTCCTTGTAGCCGAACCACGATAAACAGTCGTGTTGTGGTTTGATCGTTTCTTTCTTTATACTTGCATATTAATTATTGTTAATTAGTTAGAATCGTTGATTACACGTAAAGGTTTTCAAAGATAAACAAGTTAAAAAGCGGTAAACTATTCAACCCCCCTTCTAGTTTTACACAGAAGTAGTGGAGATTTAGAGATCAGAGGAGAAAGAATTCAGATCTCTATGATGTAGAATAAAAATTCTCATCATTGGTAAGGGAAGTGTTTGAAGGGATTGGGTTTTAGGAAGGGATGAAGTACGAGGGAAGTTTAAAACAGTTTTGAGAATCTATGAATCTAAGGCATCGGGGTAGTTTTTACTAATTTCCTAGAGGTAAGGGCTCGGGGTAGGTTATAACAAGTACCCAACTTGTCATATTTTATGGGATATGTGTATTCTCCTAGGCTTCACTATAGGGTTAGGGATGACCTAGGGTAATCAAGAAGAGGCATACCTAAATCTAGTTTGTTTAAATTATCTGAATTGAGGGGCACCAGGTAGTTTCTAAAGCTTAACTTATGTTATTGATTTCCTATCTTACATATCCTATAGGCACTAATTGTTCTAAGGCAAAACTCTTAAGGCTATAAAAAGGCATGCTACTTAGGGATTTCTTCTAAGGTTTTCTTAATTCCAAGTGTTTGGGTTTGTGGTGTTTTCTAGGTTTGATTGATGACATTCCTCATTATCATCAATCATCTTTTCTAAAGTACAAATCCTAAAATGGGCAAAGGCTATCTTATGGTGGTGTCTCATTTTATTTTTCTGTAATTTAGCTACCTTAAAACGGGTTTCTTGTAGGGTATTTCTTAAACTACTATAGTCAGGTTGATTGCCTAGGTTATTATCATGACCTTTTTCTATCTTCTCAAGAAGGTCAAGGAAAATTTCGTCTAAGTTATTTAAAATTTCCTCTACCTGATTTTCCTGATTTTCTAAAGTTGTCCTAGTGGGGTTTTCTCCAAATTCATCTTTCCAAGATGAAATGGAAGGGTTTACTAAGTAAGGTGTGGGTGCTAAAGTATAGGGTTGCTGATGCGCGTGATGTGTCGTTGCGGTTTTAGAAAAACTAATAGATAGACACTTAGTTGAATTAAATACAAGTGCTACGAGTTTAAATGTTTTAAATGAAGGTATAAGTGAAGATGAAAACTTGTGTCAAGCTCAAAGAGGATTTGCTTACGAATCATGGAGTGACACGGATGAAGATGAAGACGACTATCCGGTTTGTGATTGTCAATTAGATAAAACAACAAGCAAGGTACAATTTGAAACCAAACACTTTTGCTTTGACACATTTATCCTGGAGTTTTCTAAACTAGAAAATGAGTCTATAATTTTATACAACATGGACCTAAAAACAATCTTTAACAATGAACCTTCAAAATCCCTTCTGAATAATTTTGAAAAAGAGATAATGTTAGAAGATAAAATGTCTAGACTTGAAAGTAATGTTGAAATTGATCTAGAATGCAAAATATGTCTAGATTACAAACATGAAATTAAAAGACAAAATGAAAAAGGAAAAATGTTAGCTAAGTTTGAAGAAAGCTCAAAATCTCTTGAAAGATTGTTGAAAAGTCAAAAGTCACTTAGAGATAAAACCGGATTAGGGTTTAACTCAAATGCACCATCAACAAGTAAAACAAAGCAAGTAAAGTTTGTTAAGCCTAGGAGAGAGATTTAGAAGTAACTCAATCTCTAATAGAAACTTATGATAAAAGGATTAAGGATATCATGTTCTATGCTTTCATATGTTTATCTAACCTCCTTGGATTCATGAGTATTTGAGTTTCCAAGCTTTCCTACAAGTCAAGATAAAACGCTTTATGATTATCTTCTTGGTAGCTTCTCTATGAAACTTAAAAGGTACGCGTTATTTCAACTTACCCTTTGTTGTCTCATGTTGTTAGCATTAAGATTTATCGTGTGTAGTATTAGTAGTTTATACCCTAAGTTGTTATTTCTTTAGTAAGTTATAACAAGGATTAGATCCTCTGTGATCAAAGGATTTCTACATTAAAATGAATAGGAGATATAAGGTGCTTCAGCTCTTTAAACTCTCGGAATAGACACGAGAAACTCTTGAGTGAGTCTCACTTAATACTTGTCTACAAGTGAGCTAACTAAGAATCTCCTAAGTGATAAGATGACCAACACTTTTGTGATGCTTGCAAATTTAGTAAAACAAAACACTTCACAAATGTTTGTAATATAACATCTTTTAAGACTATACCTTATATTTTCAATCGTGTCTTAATTCGACCACTCTTTTAATAAAATTTCATATAGGACACACAAGGGTAATGAAGCACATTAGAATACGTTAGGATGATTGGGAGAAAATGCTTTATAATCATCAAGGATTTACACATCAAATTCGACCCATAGATGTATCTCTTGAACATTCATAAATAACAAAACTCATATTGTTTTAAAGAAACCTAAAGAGTCGAGGAGTCATTAAATTTAACATTCAACGAAAGATCACCTCCTTCTAAGACATCACCTTTGGTAGTCGAAAGTCCAACGATGATAAGACAAGAATGTTAAGAAAAATAACAAGGAAGATGAACTATTAAATATAGATGTCATACTCTAACTAGTGTCATAACATTAAGGACAAAAGTTCAAAATGAAAATAACATTTTTCATCTTGTGTTAAACATTAAATCAAGTAATATAGACAAGGTCATAAAACTTGAATCATGAGTCATAGTTGTGATTAAACAAATTTGATAAAAATAGTTTTTGGACATTAGTTTCGCAATCAAGGAGTTAAACAACAATGGAAACAAAATAGATCTTTCAAAATAGATAAAGAGGATGTAGTGTTAATCTATGAAAGACATTTTGATAACTTAAACAAGCAAGCTCCAAAAGCAAGGAATAATCGCTCAAAGGTATTCCTAGTTATTCACAAGTACACAATGATTAAGTTTTATATGACTTATCAAGAATGAGATTAGTAAATCCGTAGATAAAACTAAACATAGAGAAATGTTTAGAAGTTTACTTGTTCTCACAACAAATAGATCCAACATTATGTTTAGTACTTGTCTATGTGCTTGTTTTAGAAAAGATCCTAAAACAATTCATCCTGAAGGGACTGTTTGGATACATCAAAGGGTACTACACATTTAGGATTATGGTATCCCAAAGGAACGGGAATAGAAACCATAGTGTATGCCAAATCGGATTATGCCGGTAATTAAGTTGATAGAAAAAGCACAAGTGGTACTTGCACTTTTGATAAATACTTTCTTACCCAATGATTCTCTAAGAAGCTTAAGAATCTCAAATTAGTATCGGATGGAGAAGCATGTCAACAAGCTCTGTTAGAACAAGCAAACTCGCGTCAACAACGGAATTCCACTTATCAACATTTTCATCCTTTACTTCAACAAAGGAACTGTTAGGAATATATTTTTTTATATAAGAAGATTCGGTCACCCCGAGTATTGTCTAGCATGATGTAGCTCGTAGTATGTATCTTATTAGTTAGTAATTAGTATATTTTAAGTAACACCGTAGAGGACAGACGGGTCTTTACCCACTAGACACCCGATCCACAGCTCGTAGGAGAGCGTTATATTGTAACTATAAATACCCCTTCCCTTGTGTGGGAAGGGTTGGAACTTCTCATTAATCTAATATTCACTCTTTCACTTTCTCTCTCTAAGTTCCCAAGTCTCTCTTTCTTTCTCTCTCTAAACTTTCTTACTCTTTTATTATTTTCTTTCTTTAATTCGATCCATATCACAAGAACCATACTTGTTTGTGTATTTGAATATCTAACTATTGGTATCAAGAGCCTTGGTTTGATCTTTGGGATTGTTTATTCTCAGATTTTCTTAGCTTGGTTTTTGTGTTTTATTAGATTCGAATTGTCTTCTTAAAAACATCTCGGTTTGTGTATTATTGTTTGATATTGTTGTACTTCCATGACTAAGGGTGTTAGATAATACTTATTTTGTGTTTTTCATAACTTGGTTCACTAGTCTAGTGGTGTCTTTTGGTAACATTTGTGGTTATCTATCTCCTTGTTCTTCCTAGCGGTTTTCTCGAGTTTCATATTAGCGTTTAACATAAGAAATATAATAATGTTGTAATGGGCCTTGTCCTGTACTCGGTGTACAGCTATTTGTTTTTGGTAGTTTGTGAGAAGTATACAAAAACTTGATAGCGACTGTTTTTGGAGGCTTGTGAAAAATGCTAATTGCTTTCTAGCGTTTAGTTCTGGTCTTTCAATAGCGTTTAGCTCATCTTGATAGAGTCTAGCGTTTATCTCCTTATCTAGCGTTTAACTTTTTAGTTAGCGGTTAGCTCAGTTTAAGTTAGCGGTTACCTTTATCCAGTGGTTACTTATATCAGCGGTTAACTTATTTCAAATCAGAGGTTAGATTAAGTTTAAATGATTTTGGATCTCAGTTTATCTTTTGTGTAACCAAGATTCTCCAAAGACAAGAGCCAAAGAAGATTACATCATCATTGATCCAAACTTGTTAATATACGAATCACTTGGAGAAGGAACAAAAGTTTAAAACATTTTCACACCCTGAATTTACCTGATTGGCAGCGAAATGGAATACCTAGGTATAACGTTCATGGCATCTCATACAATGGTTATATTGAACGACCTAAAGTGTCGTTTTGAAAATACATCGTTTGATCATTAAAACATTCAGAGTTTACAAAATAAGGTCCCAAAATGGTGTTGCAAGTTCATGAAAACAAGTTCAACATGATCAAACATTACATAAGTGCATGAAATAAAAGGTGAGATGCGTCGACTCCGCGACTCCGTGTAGGTCCAAAATGCATGCCAACATGAGATGTCTTAATTACCTGAAAATACATTGCTAAAAACGGTCAATAATAATGTTGGTGAGAAATCATAGGTTTATGAAAATGAATGTTATACGGTAACCTCAAGTATAAAAATGATGATGATGAAATTTCGCCTGATGAATAAAATCGTACATTAGCCCTTAAGCTCATGACCCCGAAGCTAGACTGATGAAAATGCCCCTCCAGAGTTGTCACACCCCCAAAAATGGTTTGCAGCGGAAAGTAATGTCTTTGGGGTGCAACTCAATTGGTGCCACAACACAAGTGTAAAGAACAGTTTTCATCTTCAATCATTTGGAATAAAATAGTTTAACAAAAGTGTTGAATTACATTGTTAAAAGTTGTGAGGAATTAGGCCCTTAAAAATAGAATGTAAAACGGTCCCATATGAATATCAGAGTCTTCTATGACCATGCCATGCCCTGCCAAAACCTCCAGTAGCGTGCCATTGAATAAACCTGAAAATACATGCTAAAGTGTCAACACGAGGTTGGTGAGTTCATAGAGTTTAATGAAAATGAATGTAGGTAAAGCTCTTGAATGAAATTTTCCCCAGCAAAGGCATTGTAAATCCACTCAGTTCCAAGCCCCGCCCATACAAGACTTGTAACCTGTGTGTTTACAACCCACTGCCAGTCATGATTTGGTTTATGTAAACAAATGTAATATTTGAGCCAAAAGTCAAAGATAAGAGTAATAATACAACCATGTAATGTAGGGGTATCATGCCATACCCAGGTAATGCAGGTATCCCATACCCGTGAAATGTAGGTAATCACACATACCTATGAAATGCAGGTAATCACATACCCGTGAAATGTAGGTAATCACACATACCTATGAAATGCAGGTAATCACATACCCGTGAAATGTAGGTAATCACACATACCTATGAAATGCGGGTAATCACACATACCCGTGAATTGTAGGTAATCATACATACCTATGAAATGCAGGTATCACATACCCGTGAAATGTAGGTTGTATCATGTAAACACACAAAGCATTTGAGTAAACAAAAGGCATTTGAGTAGGACAAACGGTGTTTGAGTAAACAAGTAGCATGTTCAAGTAAAACAAGTATTGCATTCATGTACAAACGAACATGTATTCTCCCCCAAAAACATTTATAAAACGGATAAAAGAGTAGGGGCTATGACTCACCTGGTGCGATAGCTACGATGACAAGAGTAGATGCAATGAAATGAGGCACGATCTCTAACCGCAACCTAATATGAACGATAGGTTCTAATGTAAGAAATGAAACGATGTTGCACATGCAAATACGTATGTTATCGATACCACTCGTGAAACTTGAAAATAATGTTTATCGTCCAAAAATACATTTTGACGTCTCATGAGGTTAACAAACACTTTTCATGTAAATATGTTGAAACGGTACTCCACGACCCTTGTTTGGTATTCTATCGGAAAATATAGTGTTTTTGTCGCAATATGACACTTTTTATAACTTAAAAATATAACCCAAAATGGCCTCGCTAAACTAGTCGCGAAATATTGTACGCTAAGTGTTAGTGATGAAACTCGGCGTTTTTGAAAACCTTGCAACAATGTCTAGAAGTCGTATCATTTAACTTTTTACCATTCGGGTCTCGGCGGTTAAGAAATATGGCTTTCAATGTCGTCACTTGAAAAATGTTATTTTCCATAGTACTAAGTGTATTATTGTAAAAAGTCTGCAAAACTATTATGTTTCGTCGGTTCAAACTGACATCTTGGTCGTTATAAAGCCGTTTTCCGTGTTTGATGATTCGCCGAGGAATCTTAGACGAGGAGCGAGTACTAACCATATTTTTGTAGTCCGGCTTTCTTATGTTACGATTAAACGACTCATTTTGCCAAGCAAAAATTACCCCAAGCAGCCCACGTATTTTTCTGAAAAATAACTTTCGTCCGCTAGACCCGGAAAATCATAATCTCCCGGTCGTCATTAACTCGGTTTATCCAAACTTTCGGCCCCAAGTTCATCCTCGGAAATGTATTCTAAATCTTTGGTCCAAAGTTACCCAAAACCCACTGATTTTCCCACGTTTTACATTTAAGGACAGTAGGTATTTCTATTGTCAAAAACTTGGTTTCCTAGTTACTATCTTGTACAAAAACCTTCCAATCAACTCCAATACAACCCTTAATCTACCATACACCTTCTTAGGGTTTCATGGGGTCCTAAACATCACCAACCATGGTGGGTTTCAAGGGAATAATCATAGGAAATCAAAAACCCATTTTATGTAATATAAACTAAATAAAGTGGTAAAGGCTAACATATGTATATATATCTTGCATAAAAATGGTATGAACATGGTATTAACTTGGTGAAATTATGAAAAGGAGTTTTGTACACTTACTTGAAAGATTAGTGAAGTTTTGATGGTGAAAACCTAAGTAATCCTTGGGTTTGTATTGCAAAACCCTTATAGGAATACTAATTGAACTTGTTTATGTATTAATCTTGCAAAGTTGATGATGTTTTCTTGTTTCTTGGGGCTTGGCCGAACACCACAAAGGAAGAGAGGAAAAGAAAAAGTTTACTTGAAGTATTTTTGGTGTAAAGTGCAAATGAAAGTCATTTGGTGTATTTGTTTGTTAAAAGACCAAGTGGTAGGTATACATAAATGTAGTTAGGTACTAAACAAGGCCTTGGAGGCCAAGGAGGGGGGGGGGGGGGGTGGACATAGAGGAGGAAAAGGAGGAGATATGTTTTGATTTAATTGTGGTAAGTTGTAAGTAATCTTGTAGTTATTAATTAGTTTAGGTATATTCGGGTACCGGGTTTACTAGAAATAAATGTTAACGAGATGAAATAAAATATGACGAAGTTGTAAAAGTTGTAAAATATTATTCCTTGCAAGAATCGGGTGTTAGAATAATTATCGTGTTGAAATTTCGTAAACCAACGTAATTTTAGGCGTTTACAGGAAAATATAGCAAATGGTTTTAAAACACTGGGTAAATTAATAATATCATTTTTATAGCCTTATAATGAGTATGAAAACATACTAGGATCATAGTCGGGAGTATTGGGTATATTGTTAGTAGTAAAAACTGAGTGGTAACGTTAATTACAAATTAAGCATACGTAATATGAATAATGCATATCCGTGCAATATCTAAAATGTTGATGATGTTACTAATGATGTGCAGACTAATTCTAGCCTACATGATGTATTCTCACTGATGATGAATGAATTCGCAGCTAAACCCAACCGGTTGCTCGAATTTGAATACCCGTAAACTAGGTTTACGTGATGATGAATGATGATCGTGAATAGTATTTTTCTCCCGGGATGAATAGTGTCACATGAATAGTAACGCTTCTCAGAATCACAAACGGACTCCGAAAATGATGAATAGTAAAATGATGAATAGTGATCGGTGAATAGTAAATGATGAATAGTAACTTGTGAATAGTAAAATTGAAGAAATGTCCTGAAAACGCAGGTTGCCACAAGAGTGTTTTGCCAGACACTCTAATATGAATAAAAATGAAATGCATCCGTTTGACTGTTGGTATAACCAACGCGGATGGAGGCGTCACCCTCAATAGATCTATCCACTCACTCTCGCTTACACATAATTAACTGTTCATGATAAATAGGGGACCTTAACAAGGCAATGCGGTAACTTAAGCAATGTAGATGAATTTGATACTTAGGCCCGTATGGAAAATGGTGCAATGTATTCTCCCCCATGGGATTTGAAAACAAATAATAAAGTGTAAACGGGGCTATGAAAACTCACCTGTAGTGATGGAACAATGAATATGTAATGGACGTGGCAACAAGGCGCGAACACTAGCCGCAACCTAATATGAATGAATATAATCTAATTTAGATTATGAAATGATGTCATGAATGCAAATGCATATGTTATCTATACCACTCGTATTATTTTAAAAACATGTATAATCGTCGAAAATTATATTTTATGTTGTCGTGTTAAGTCATACTGTATTTTACATGTATATATGGTGTAACGATGTTCTATGATAGTTGTTTGGTGAAAACTTGTGAAAATATAACTTTTCGTCATAGAATCTAATACTTGTTAATTTCTGAAAACGGCCAAAACTCTCATTTCTGGGTAACTTTGAGTGGCTGTAGTTTACTTATCTAAAGTCCAAATGATAAACGGCCAACTGATTTGGAAAGTATTACAGGAGTACTAACTTTTGTTCCTTGGTGTCCTGACTCCAGAAATGAGTCTATTGACGGGAAATTGGCTCTAAACATGGGCGTTTGTGAATATTCTGGTTTTACTTGAAAATATTCTAAGTGTAAGTGCTGTCAGAATTTTATGTGAAGTATTTATATTCTAAAATTCGTATCTCCTTTGTTATAAGTCCGTTTCTTAAGAATTTTATATACCCGGTTTCATCTTTCAGTGAACTAACATATTTTTAACAAGTCGGTGTATTTTAATAAGGTTTAGTGTCCTGTTTTTATAGAATAAATTCGTGCATCAGCAATACATTTTCAGAAAATGACTATTAGAAGTATAATCTTGTTTTTATCATATCTTTTTCGTTATAAACCCGTTTTAATCCGTTCCAGCGGCCATAGCTTCGTTTTTAATTGTATTTTCTGTTTCTCTATTGGGAATTCTGCTAAGTGAGAATTCTACTGATGGTTACTGCTGAAGGAATCTGTTGAAGACACAGATTCTGCTGAAGATGTGATACTGCTGAAGACATAGTTTCAGCATTTTTAGTTTCTGCGGACATAGTAAAACTGCGCATTATGTAATGTAGTTAGGATATGCATGAGTTATATTAGGAAAAGATAATGCATATCATTTAAAGTTTATAGAATATACGTTTCTTGAGAAACGGTTTAGATTAGGGTTCCTTGTCTATAAAAGGAGCACAAGTTTATGTTCAATGTAACAAACGAGTTTACAAGTTATTAATATATAATCCATATAGGATTAAACGTTCTTAGTATTCATTGTTTATGTTTGTATTTGTTTTCCGCATTAGAATACAAGCTTTGGAGATTCTCTATTAGAGTTTTTGTGATTACATAGACACTGCTAACGATCAACGAGAGCTACAAGATCTATCAAGGGTACATAGATTCAACAAGTGGTATCAGAGCCTCGGGAGAGTCTCTTTGATACTGAGAACATCAATTCTTTAAACAACTCCTCAACAACACAACTTTACATCATGTCTGGATCTGATGCCGAGTCAGATACAACACACAATCAAAACACAACATCGCTTCATCACCTCACTTTCTCTAACAGCAATGCAAAATTCCCTTACCTTAAGAAAGAAGAGTATGAACTCTGGGCAATGCAGATGCAGAACTGGATTACCAACATTGATCATAATCTTTGGACGNGTATCATGTAAACACACAAAGCATTTGAGTAAACAAAAGGCATTTGAGTAGGACAAATGGTGTTTGAGTAAACAAGTAGCATGTTCAAGTAAAACAAGTATTGCATTCATGTAAAAACGAGCATGTATTCTCCCCCAAAAACATTTATAAAATGGATAAAAGAGTAGGGGCTATGACTCACCTGGTGCGATAGCTACGATGACAAGAGTAGATGCAATGAAATGAGGCACGATCTCTAACCGCAACCTAATATGAACGATAGGTTCTAATGTAAGAAATGAAACGATGTTGCACATGCAAATACGTATGTTGGTCTCTAAAGTGGTATTAGTGAAAAGGTGATGATATCTTAGTCGCCTCTAGTCTTCCGCTCCCAAGTGAACTTGGGATTCCTTTGAGAATTCAGGGGACTTCATGATAGTAATCCGACTTTGTTTCAACTGTTTGACCTCATGGTCCAGGATTTGTTGGGTTCTCGACCAAGTTAGACTTATGGTCGGGTTGAATTGCTTCTAATGGATAGGAATGAAGTATGCTACGAGTGGTTCATTGGGAAGGCACTTCTCAAGGTTTGTAATGTGGGATGAGATATACATGTGTTGCTAAACCCTGATGGAAACTCAAGTTTGTATGTCGGCTGGCCAATTCTAAAATGAATCTTAAATGGTCTGATGCATCTCGGGTTTGTTTCTCATGTCTTTGGTGAGTTATGTCTCAAATGGTGTTGTCCTTGGAATATTGTGATAGCTATTGTTGTCAATGAATCCGATTCATAGCAAATGGTTAACCCAACCATTTCTAGAATCCATCACACTCGACTTGGGCATATCTCCTTATGTTTGAATCGTTCTCTAATTCTGACCATTGATCTGAAGATGATAGGTGGTGTGGTTCCAAAGGAATCTTAAAGAAGTTTGAGGTGAATCTAATCCCTCTATTAGGAATAATTGAAATTGTATCATGAATCTTGTGGAAAAAGTCTTACAAGGTTAAGTCCGTCAAAGGATGTTATTGAAATAATAGGTTAGGATAAGGTTTTGATCCTTCGCAGGAATGTCATGAATCGAGTCTTTCTCAACCTACGGTGCTTAGTTTCCGTTACTAAGATTTTTCCCCAAGCTCTATGTCGTCAAATCACAAAACCCTAAATGTATAAATGATGTACTATAGTGTTTGATCTTCAAAGTTTGTTTTGAGATTCGGTGTTTGGTTCATAAACCTTTCCTGAATAAATGAATTTACAACTTTGAGATTACGGCTTTCTAAGTAACATTTTTCTTGATGTTTCAAAATTTAGTAGTTATGCACGATAGGACTATTTTCAAGATGAGATGAATAGTATGGTTTGCCAAGGAATGATGTTTAAAATTTCTTAACGTCCAATAGTTTTGTAGAGGTTAACCAAAAGAAATTTGCTTGTCCAAAATAAGTGCCTCAGAAAAGTATTTCTTACAAGATATATGTTTTGTATAACTGTAGTTTGGAGAAAAATCCATTTAAAAGTGAAAGTATTAAGAGGATGAAATAATTGGGTAGGTAGGTCTGCACAAATGTGTGGGTGTCTAACATGTTTGAATAATGCATATTGGTGAGGTCATGTTCAATTGAATGTTCTATAGTCATGGTTAGGAGGTTGGATTTATCTCTATAGAGTTGCTTAGTGAGCATTCGTTCCGTAACGAATCTTGTACATCAATCAAGCCAGTACTTCTTAGGTGATGGAATTTTGGCGATCAGGCCAATGATAGTGGTTCGGATGGTTTAGTGATACCTTGAGATTTCTGTTGAGTTTTGAATGGTCTTAATGTATCGAGGAATCCTCCTCATAGATGGTATGGAAATTCCTTCCTAGGGAGGTCATTGATAATATCCACTTATCAATATTGGGAGTAGTGAGTGATGAGTGACATAGGAATCTATAGAGTGTTATCTAATTCCTTATGTATATGGGGATAGGGAAGGAAAATGATAGTGATAGTGAGAAGGGAAAAGACTATGACAACTGCGACATAATGAGTTTGTGATGAAAAAGAATACGGTGATGTAAATGTATTGTGCATAAATGTGAATGTTCATGAGATGAAATGATCAATTGACTTGCTCCTAATCGGAGGTTCACGAGGTGAATGTAGATGTGAATGTTCTTGCAACGTTTGAGGACGTACACATGAATGAAACATTTAAAAATAGAGTAGGGAATTCGATCAAGACAAAATTTTATTACAACTATTCTCAGTATTGCAAAATTCATCTCTGAGTCGGATATAGGTGGTCAGCCCATATCCTCCTGTCCCGGGTCGAATGTAGGTGACCAGTCTACATTCCACCGAGGTTCCATGAATTCTGAAATACTCAGCACAGTTATACTAATACTAAGTCCTTCACATATGAAAAGATGTTCTGAAAGACTAATGCAAATGACCAAACTCGAGGTCGAATGATGAAACTACGCAAGGAAAAGGCGTAATAATGAGGCTCATATGTTATGGAATCATACTAATATGGAAGAAAATTATGGAAATCAATTAGAATAAGTGAGTATGATATATCAAATAAGAGAAAGTTGTAATTTAAGTGATCAGTCAGACCTTCCCAAGACCTCATTCAAGCCTTCACCCAAGTCCTCAAACAAGCCTCTAGGAGTTGCTGCTGATGAATCTCATTCAAAGACAGTTTCTGCTGAAGACTTGTTATTTAATTCTTTGCAAAACAATAATGTTAATTCTGTCAAAAACAATTATGTTTGTGGTTTGAATGCTTTCAATAGAACTCCTTTGAATGTTAATAAATCTTCTAGAAAGAAGAAATGTTTTGTGTGTGGAAGCAAATCTCATTTAATTAAGGATTGTAATTTTCATGAGCAAAGAATGGGTGACTGTGCTAAGAAAACTAGACCAATGTGAAAACGTGTTGATGACATACCTGCTTATGTTCCACAAGCAACTCAATCTAACAGCAGATACAATGCTGCTGATAAATCAGCATCTGCTGATGCATCAGTTTTTGCTTACAGAACTTTTCCATCATATAGGAAAAGACATGTTGCAAGACCATTCCCAAGACCTATTTCTCCTTATTATCAGAATGGTTATTGGCCTAATTATTATCAACCTATGTATATGGGTTGGGGGGACCATGGGATACTGCTGTTAAGCCCTCAGCAGGTTGTTCTTGGACTAACATGGGATCTAATTATGAAAGAAGATCCAAGAACAATGGTCGATCTTATACATCTACATGGCCTACTTCTTATGATCCACAAGGCAGGCTCAAGTCAGTAATGACTTGAGTCTCCAAAGTGTACTTATAGTTTGTATATTCTTTTTGTTGTTGTTGTAGGATCATCCCTTATTGAGTAAAGAAGTTGGCATAGTAGATAGTGGATGTTCAAGGAGCATGTCAGGGAACAGAGAAAAGATGATTAATTTTGTACCCATAGCAAGTGGAGGTAATGTGACCTTTGGTGGAGGAAATGGTAGAATCATAGGAAAAGGAACTATCAGAACACCCATGCTGGATTTTGAAAATGTACTTTATGTGAAGGAACTGCAGCACTTTAATTTGTTCTCAGTGTCACAAATTTGTGATAAAAAGAACAAAGTTTTCTTCTCAGAGGATGCATGTCTTGTACTCAACAAAGACTTCAAACTTCCAGCAGATACACCAATTCTGCTGAGAGTTCCAAGAAGCAATAATTTGTACACATTCAACTTAAATGAGGTACAACCTGACAGTGATCTAACATGTTTGGTGGCTAAAGCCTCCATGGATGAATCTACCAAATGGCACAGAAGGATGGCTCATGTGAATTTCAA
>LBNU01013017.1:0-10176 GCA_014162995.1 Artemisia annua | reverse complement strand
GAAATCCTTTCATAATTTTCGAGAACTTTACTAATTCCAGCTACAGTAAAATTTCTCGAAACTTTGCCAAAATTTTTCTCGATAAACCATTTTTTCGAGAAATTTTGAACTTTTTTCGAAATCTTTGGGAATTTTCGAAATCTTTAGTACTTTGACTGTTTTTCGAGATATTCAACATTTTAAACTTTGGAAACATACTTGGGATAGTTTTCGAGAATTGGCATTACACTTAGACCTTCTACAAGATCCATTTTCACACAAGTATTTCATCATGTCTCAACTACCATACTCAGAATCTCCTTACACTCCACGTCACAGTACCGACCCTCGTCATGTACTACACTTTGGTAATGAATCATATCCTCCTATGTTGATTAATGGAAACTACACTACTTGGAAACGACGATTCTTACAATGGGTTGCTGTTCGTCCACAAGTTGATCTCGTACTGAAATCCATTCTTCAAGGACCAAATCAAATGAAATTCATTGCTGACTCAACAGGCTTCATTGAACTACAAACCAAAGACACCTTGACTGGCCATGACAAAGAACAAAAAGCTGCTGACTACCAAGCAAGTTGGTACATCACTCTAGGTCTTCCAAATTCCATCTACTCTCACTTGGATTTTGCAGCTTCTGCTCATGAAATGTGGAAACATCTTGAAATCATACATCAGACACACAATGACCTACAAATGAATCAGCTTCTACAGTCTTGTCTACATAAGAAGTTCATGAAATGTATCCTCCCTGCTCCACAAATCACTCTTCAGAGCTATCTTGAATCGCAACCAACAAATTTGGTTAAGGTTGAAGATGATACTACTCACGTGGAAACAACATCTAGAAGATCATCAGGAATTTCTACCACTTCCTCTCCTGTCATGGATAACTCACATGGAACTGTTGATATACTCTTAATGGCTGACACACATGAATTCCAGGTAAGTGATTCCAGTCCAATCTATGACACTGATGATCTGTATCAAGCATATGATTCTTATCAATGCCTGATACATGACAGTAGTTCTCCGTCTAACTCTATCTCAGACATTGCACAAGCTGTTCAATCTGATTCTATGTTATCTACTCATATAACTGATCAAATGTCCACAGTGGTGTTATTTGATGATAATCCAATAAACCCAGTTGTTACATTTGATGACACAATTATATGCACTGCTCAAGATAACAATGATCAACTTGAACAACATGAGCTTTTGTCTGATTCAGATGCAGAATGGAGAATGTTGCTTATGACCAGCCAAAATCAAAATATTCAGTGTCAAGCATTGAATGCAAAGTTGAGAGACAAAACCGTTGCATTAACAAGAGAACTTGAGCATTGTAAAAAACAACTCAATCTTTTCAAAGCAAAAGCAGATAAGGAAACATGCTTAGAGACAACACTTCAGAAAAACACGGAATTACAAAACAAACTGAGCATGTTAACTGATTTTACTCTCTTTCAGTACTATAAATATTTCACAAATGAGATCCAAACATTGGAATATGCTGTCGAAAAGAACTCACTGTTGCCAACTTTCTTTCTCCTGTTGCGAAAGAAAGAAGGGAAATGTTACAAACTCAATTTACTCCAAGTCTTCAACGTTTGCATTCATATGCTAAAAGATGGGAACATGAACTTAACAAGAAAGTCAAAACCATCATTAATGTGTTTCAAGAAACTGAACAAGCAATTTTAAATCAAAAACGTCAAAATTTATTTTTACAAAATGAAGCTGATCGACTCTTGGAACATGTTCTTAGTGCTGATATAATTTCTGTGATTATGAATTCTCTTTATGAATCTGGTACTTCGATGCTTGTTGATGATCACTGTGATGATGTTGAGTTGTTGTCTAAACAAATTGAGACATTAAAAGATGAAAACGTTAATCTCCGAAAACACAACGATGATGTGCAAAATAAACTTTCAGATGAGATTTCTCAACTCAACAAAAAGCTTGAATGGTGTCAAAACCAAAGTCTTGATTTCGAACTGGAATTACAAAGTCTCAAAACTTCTACAACTTTTCAAAACGAAAACGAGGAACTTAAAAGTAAAATCTCGAAATATGAAAAGGAAATTGCAGAATTGCAAGAAGTTACAGATTTTTGGCAAAAGAGTCGTGATGAATATTTTTATTCTAACCGAAAACTCGACAGTGAAATTCAAGATAAAATGCACATTATCATTGAGTTGAAAGAGAAAATACGTAAGCTTGAAAAAGGAAAATCTGTCAACACTAATGTAATTGCTCCAGGAATGTACTCTTTAGACATAACAAACGTAGCACAACACACTAAGAAGTCTAATTTGGATCCTTCCACTTCTACAGGAATAGTTGCCACTCATAGCGTTAGCAGATCCAAGCATAAACGAATGAAAAGGAAGAATAGGATTTTGCAACGTAGAAGAGAGACACTAGAAGCCTCTGAAGTAGAAGAACACCCTAGGACTTTGAATAAGACTCATCCTGCACTAGATTTAGATAATGATTCGGTAAATTGTAATCCTAATCTATGTGTAACGAATGATGAAACTTTGAATGTTTTAAAAGCTGATGCTTCATGTGTGTTTTGTCATAAAAGTATGTTATCTGGTGATCATTCTAAATGTGTTGCAAATTCTCTTTTATCTCGTCTTAAGAAACATACAATAGGCAGAAAATCTAGGCCCACTAATGCTTCTAAATCTGTGCTAGGACGTATGCCTTCTGTAGTCTCTAAGAATGATATAGTCAACCCAGTAGTTGCGAACAATACCTCTAGGATGATGCCAACTGTAACTGAATTTGATCTAAAGAAGGCTAAAACTAGTTGGAATTGGCAACGTTGGTTACAAAGGACACATAGCTTTAAATGGATTCCTAAAATTGTTAACATGTGTGCTTCTAACCCAACGGAACCCATAACTTCTTCAGGTTCCACCCTTACCCTTGTACCATCGTCGTCTCTTTCATGTGATGCAGGTGGTGCAAATTGTTCTCTGGATTGTTGATAGCGGATNCTCCTAATGGAAGGAACTCAGTTGAATCAGGAGGACATGGAGTCAAAACTTTACATGGAATACACACATTTCATGATTGAGCCAATGGAATCACTTGAGTCATACTATCACCGCTTCACTAACATCATTAATGACCTCGATTGACACAACATCATCTTACCATAGATTGCTGTCAACACGAAGTTCTTAGGATGTCTTGGTCCTGATTGGCAGAAGTATGTGACATTTGTTCGACAAGCCCGAAACCTTCATGAAACACCATATGGTTTGTTGTATGACTATCTGAAACATCATCAACGTGAAGTTGACAATGATCGCGCTCTCAGAGGAAACTATTCACAGCCCCCACATACAAACTCTTTGGCGCTTGTTGCTCAATCACATGTTCCGGCTCCACCATTACAACACAATGTTTATCATCCAGAACAGGCTTAATCACAACAATCCATCTCCATATTCATCTTATGATTCTTCATCGCACCCTCCTGCAAATCAATTTGCATCATATGACAACAATGACACCTTGTCTACACCACTCACTGCTAATGATGACGATGATGATGAGGACTTCAACAGTCTCAACCAAGGAATTGCACTCATAGCCCGAGCTTTCAGCAAATTCTCAACAAGTCCAAAAATCGACTTCGTTCATCTTCAAATACAACGAATCAAGCTGTCATTCACGATGGTCGCGTTGAGATTCAGAATCGCAACAGTAACAGATTTGGATCAGGTGGTAATATGGGTAACTCTAATTCTGGACAACGGTTTAACAACAATGGAGGATTCAGGAACAATGGTGGTATCCCTTAGAGAAAGATAGAGATTGTTGACACAGGGAATACTGAATCAGGGAATACAGTCATCTGATGCTATAACTGCAATGGAATAGGTCACTTGGCAACTGCATGTCCATCACCGAGAACTCAAGGAAGCAAGTATCACAAACAGGCATTACTCCTTGCTCTCAAAGATGAAGCCCGCAGCAACACAAATGCAAATGACAACAGCTTCATGGCTAATGCACATTCTGATGATGACATGGAAGATTTGGAAGCTGCTGTTATGCTGATGGCCAACATGCATGAACTCCACATAAGTGACTCAGGCCCAGTTTATGACACTGATGGTCTATCTCAGGTAACTGATCTTAACTCATGCCTCATACATGAAATTGCCTCCCCATCTGCATCTGAATCTTACAAGGAACAAGAAGTTCAAAATGATTCATTGTTATCTACACACACGAATACTCAAATAGACACAAAGGTTATATTTGATGATTTTCAAATTAACCCGGTTGTCACATTTTATGATTCGGATACTGAAACTGTCAATGATAACGATGCTCACGTTGAACATTTTGATCCTTCGTCTGGTCCAGATTCAGAAATTCAGTCCCTTCTTATGACTAGTCAATCTCAAAACATTAAATGTCAAGAGCTTAATGCTAGATTGAAAGAGAAAAATGCATTATTAACTAGGGATATTGAGTGCTATAAATTTCAACTGTCAAACGCGGAAAAACTGATTCAACGGGAAAAAGGCTTTGAAGCTGCTTTTCTAAAATCTTCTCGTCACGAAAAAGAGTTAGAACACCAAATTGCTAAAATTATGGAGTCTAAAAATAACTTAGCTTCTGAACTGGAAAAACAAGCGTTTGAACACAAAAAACAAATTGCACAACTTGAAGCAATAATTTTAAAAACCAAAACGGAGTTGTCAAATTGTCAAGCTGAGTTCACGGAACATAAACACAAAACCAGAAACAAAGTTAAGTCATACGTTGATGAGATTGTTGAATTGGAACACAAGCTTAAAGAATTTCAAAATGTTGTGTATAAAACTGGTAATTCAGTGACTACTATTCAAAAGTTTTCAGTAACTCGAACAAACAATGGTCACGGCTTTGCAATTGGAAGTGATTCACCATGTTTTTTACGTGTAGCACTCAATGAGATTCCAAAGTTATATAGTGCAGATCATTTCTTTGACGATACTGTTGTTCGTACTGTTGTATATGATTGTGAAGAGGAATATGAAATTGAAGAAGAGAGTCGATCAAAAATGGAAAATGTTACATACAATAAACCTTTTGATTACTCTAAAATGCCTCCAATTACTGATATTTTTACACCGCAAAAAGAGAAATCTGAACAACCATGGTACATTATCAAACCTCAAGAAGTTACTTCTCATGTAGCTCCTGCTAAACCAGTGGTGCAAATAAACGGTCCTTTACCAAATGATAACAAACTTCAAACTCTTCCTACACGTTGTCGTGTACTTCAGTATTTCGACACGTTCATGGATAACATTGAACAATTAGATGAAGCCATTGAACGCAACTCTCAAATAACGGTTTTCACTATTACTACTCCTCATGAGAGAGAAAAACGAGAAGTGTTTCAAAAACAGTTTTTACCTATTGCTCGACATTTGCGTCATTGTGCTAACCACTGGGAACAGGAACTTCAAAAAGAAGTCTCATCTATGATGAATGTGTTTCAAGAAACTGAACAAGCGATTTTAAATCAAAAACGTCAAAATCAATTTTTACAAAAAGAAGCTGATCGACTCTTGGAACATGTTCTTAGTGCTGATATAATTTCTGTGATTATGAATTCTCTTTATGAATCTGGTACTTCTATGCTTGTTGATGATCACTGTGATGATGTTGAGTTGTTATCTAAACAAATTGAGACATTAAAAGATGAAAACGTTAATCTCCGAAAACACAATGATGATGTGCAAAACAAACTTTCAAATGAGATTTCTCAACTCAACAAAAAGCTTGAATGGTGTCAAAACCAAAGTCTTGATTTCGAACTGGAATTACAAAGTCTTAAAACTTCCACAACTTTTCAAAACGAAAACGAGGAACTTAAAAGTAAAATCTCGAAATATGAAAAGGAAATTGCAGAATTGCAAGAAGTTACAGATTTTTGGCAAAAGAGTCGTGATGAATATTTTTATTCTAACCGAAAACTCGACAGTGAAATTCAAGATAAAATGCACATTATCATTGAGTTGAAAGAGAAAATACGTAAGCTTGAAAAAGGAAAATCTGTCAACACTAATGTAATTGCTCCAGGAATGTACTCATTAGACATAACAAATATAGCACAACACACTAAGAAGTCTAATTTGGATCCTTCCACTTCTACAGGAATAGTTGCCACTCATAGCGTTAGCAGATCCAAGCATAAACGAATGAAATGGAAGAATAGGATTTTGCAACGTAGAAGAGAGACACTAGAAGCCTCTGAAGTAGAAGAACACCCTAGGACTTTGAATAAGACTCATCCTGCACTAGATTTAGATACTGATTTGGCAAATTGTAATTCTAATCTATGTGTAACGAATGATGAACCTTTGAATGTTTTAAAAGTTGATGCTTCATGTGTGTTTTGTCGTAAGAGTATGTTATCTGGTGATCATTCTAAATGTGTTGCAAATTCTCTTTTATCTCGTCTTAAGAAACGTACATTAGGCAGAAAATCTAGGCCCACTAATGCTTCTAAATCTGTGCTAGGACTTATGCCCTGTGTAGTTTCTAAGAATGATATAGTCAACCCAGTAGTTGCGAACAATACCTCTAGGATCATGCCAACTGTCACTGAATTTGATATAAAGAAGGCTAAATCTAGTTGGAATTGGCAACGTTGGTTACAAAGGACACATAACTTTAAATGGATTCCTAAAATTGTTAACATGTGTGCTTCTAACCCAACGGAACCCACAACTTCTTCGGGTTCCACCCTTACCATTGTACCATCGTCGTCTCTTTCATGTGATGCAGGTGGTGCAAATTGTTCTCTGGATTGTTGATAGCGGATGCTCCCGACACATGACAGGCAATCTCAAACTGTTAAAAAACTTTGTCTCAAAGTTCATTGGTACTGTCAGATTCGGGAATGATCATTTCGCTGCAATTATGGGCTATGGGGACTATGTCAGTGGGAATATCGAAATTAGTCGTGTTTATTATGTTGAAGGCCTTGGTCACAATCTATTTTCAGTTGGTCAATTTTGTGATGGTGATCTGGAAGTTGCATTCAGGGAGAAAACATGCTTTGTTCGTGATCTACAAGGAAATGATCTCATGTCCGGCACACGTGGAAACAGTCTATATACAATTTCAATGTCCGACATGACCGCTTCCTCTCCCATTTGTCTACTTTCAAAGGCTGAATCGACAAAATCCTGGTTATGGCACCAACGCATGTCACATCTCAACTTCCGAACTATGACTGATCTTGCTCGCCATAAACTAGTTGACGGTCTTCCAAGGTTCCGATATGCAAAAGATCACCTATGTCCCGCTTGTGAACAAGGAAAGAGCAAACGTGCACACCTCACCACCAAACCAGAACCGAGCACTGATCATGTTCTTCAACTTCTTCATATGGATTTATGTGGACCAATGCGAGTACAAACGATTAATGGGAAACGATACATACTTGTGATAGTCGATGACTTCTCCAAATGGACTTGGGTCTACTTTCTTCGAAGCAAAGATCAAGCTCCATCAATGATAATCACCTTTCTCACGAAAATTCAGGTTCAACTTCGCAACACAGTAAGAATTGTAAGAACAGATAATGGAACTGAATTCAAGAATCAAACTCTTCGTGCATACTTTGAGAAAGTTGGAATTGAACATCAAACATCAATTGCACGGACTCCCGAACAAAATGGAGTGGTCGAAAGACGCAACAGGACGTTAGTGGAAGCCGCACGAACGATGCTCATTAATGCTCAATTACCAGATTATCTTTGGGCAGAAGCCGTCTCTACCGCATGTTACACCCAAAATCGTTGTATGATCAATAAACGTCACAAAGTCACACCGTATGAAATTGTTCACAAACGAAAGCCCAACATACAACACTTTCATGTATTTGGATCTCTTTGTTATCCGAATAATGATCGTGATGATCTTGGAAAGCTTAAGGCAAAGGCTGACGTCGGTATCTTCATTGGATATTGTGAAAACTCCAAAGGTTTTAGAATCTACAACCGTCGTACTAGAGAGATTCAGGAGACTATCCATGCTAATTTCGATGAGCTCACAGAAATGGCTTCTGAGCAAAACAGCTTAGGACCCGCAACCAACCGTCTAAACTTTCCAGATTCTTCAGCTGAACCGTTGTCACTAACTCGTCGAGAATTGGAAACATTGTTTTCTCCTTTGTTCGATGATTCATTTGAGACACGTGCACCAGATGTATCCACTAGTTCCGCTGCTCAACCTGATAATATTCAAGTACCTGATACAACGGTTACTACAACTACAATAGTAACACCCGATGCACCCCCGACTGAATCACCAACAATAGAAGAACAAACCGCTTCCAACACCGACAACCCAACTGAAGATCTGAACCAACAACAAGTACCCGAACCTGCAAATTATGATCCAAATGCGTTCTTCAATCCGTTTGCTCCGACTCCGAACCTTTCTGATATTGCTGAGTCGTCAACACGCAACTTGGAACCAACTAATATGCAGCAGTTTCATAACCCTCACCCTTCAACACATCATTGGACTCGTGACCATCCAATTGTCAACATTATTGGTCATCCAACAGCTCCAGTTATGACTAGACAAAAACTTCACTCCGATGCCGAACATTGCATTTATGCTCTAACAGTTAGTCATGAAGAACCGAAAAATATTAAAGAAGCTCTCACTTACGACAACTGGATTGAATCAATGCAAGAGGAATTCAACCAATTCAAACGTCTTGAAGTTTGGGAATTAGTTGAACGACCGGATGGATTTTATGTCATTGGGCTAAAATGGATTTGGAAAAACAAGTTGGACGCAGAAGGCAATGTTATTCGTAACAAATCACGTTTGGTAGCTAAAGGATATACTCAAGAGGAAGGAATTGACTTTGAGGAATCTTTTGCACCAGTGGCTAGACTCGAAGCTGTTCGAATATTTTTAGCATACGCTGCTCACAAAAACATGGTCGTTTATCAAATGGATGTGAAAACTGCATTTCTGAACGGTCAACTACGTGAGGAGGTATACGTTAGTCAGCCAGAGGGATTTGTCGACCCAGAGCACCCAAATCATGTCTACCGACTTAAGAAGGCTCTCTATGGTCTCAAACAAGCCCCCAGGGCGTGGTATGATAAACTTACTGCTTTCTTGCTTGCTAATTCTTTTACTAAAGGTTTACTAGATCCAACTTTGTTTATTCAAAAACACGGGGAAGATATTTTAATTGTGCAAATATATGTCGATGACATTATTTTTGGCTCTACAAACAAAAAGTACTCAAACGCTTTTGCCAGATTAATGAAACAAAATTTTGAAATGTCAATGATGGGTGAACTTACGTTCTTTTTGGGACTACAAGTTCATCAGTCTCCCCGTGGAATTTTCCTAAATCAGTCCAAATACGCTCTTGAGATAATTAAGAAACATGGAATGACCAGTTGTGATACTTACAATACTCCTATGGCTAACACAACTAAGTTAGATGCGGATCCAAATGGGAAACCAGTTGACCCCACAAAGTACCGAAGTATTATTGGGTCACTGATGTATCTCACCGCTAGTAGACCGGATATTGTATTTGCTGTATTTATGTGCTCTCGCTATCAGTCCAGTCCAACTGAACGTCACCTCAATGAGGCTAAGAGAATCCTTCGATACGTAAAGGGAACCATTAATTTGGGGATCTGGTATCCGAAGGATTCCGGTTTTGAACTAATAGCTTTTTCAGACACTGATCATGCAGGGTGTATGGATACACGCAAAAGTACTTCTGGTGGTTTGCAGTTTCTAGGAGATAAACTCGTGTCTTGGCAATCAATGAAGCAGGATTGCACATCACTATCGTCAACAGAAGCTGAATATGTTGCCATGTCTGCCTGCTGTGCACAAGTCATTTGGATGCGTACACAACTAATGGACTACGGTTACTTATTCAACAAGATTTCGATGTACTTTGACTCGAAAAGTGCGATAGCGATCTCGTGCAACACGGTTCTGCATTCTAAGTCTAAGCACATTGATCTCCGTTATCACTTCATCAAGGAGCATGTTGAAAAGGGTACAATTGAGTTATATTTTGTGGGTACAGAATACCAACTGGCAGACTTGTTCACAAAACCACTACCACCGGGAAGGTTTACTGAACT